>BQNB010002114.1:0-107458 GCA_026074375.1 Tanacetum coccineum
CTAATGTAACCGTGATCCTTTAAAGTTCCTTTAACAACGGCAGTACTTTGACTTTTCCTTATTAAGCAGGCAGTACTTTGATCTTCAAATTAGCAGTACGTTGACCTTCTGACTTGTATTTCCTAACAGTTTTGTTAGAGTAGCTCAATACCGAAAAGACTTCTCTTTTCGTTGCTAAGGAAAAATGCACTGAGACGTGTATTATGAGGCCCGGGTTATGCACAGAAATGTACATAAGCTATATTTTTTTTAGTTTTTTATTTATTTATATATATATATTTTTTATTTACAAGATGATGTTTGATGATAATATCAAGCAGTTATGTTTGTCAGAACCTCCAGTTCTGCTGGAGTCAAACATCTCATACCAATCCTTCTGACAAGATACAAAAACCGATCCTCAAGAAGGGCTTTCATAAATTAATCAGCTAATTGGTATTCAGTTCTGACAAAATATAATTTAATAATATCATTTTCAACCTGTTCCTTTATGAAGTGATACCGAGTATGGATGTGCTTTGTATGAGAGTGTTGTAAGACTTTGCATGAGATTGCTATGGCTGACTGTGAATCGTAGTACAACAGTATTTTGTTGTAGTTAAAGCCATAAACTTTAAGCTGTGTCCTCATCCACATTACTTGTGCACAACTTGCAGATAACGCCACGTACTGTGCCTCTGTTGAAGATATTGCAGTGCAATATTGTTTCTTTGACATCTTGCTTACTAGTTTGTCACCTAGGAACTGTATCCCTCCAGAAGTGCTTTAGAAAAGCCTTTGGACATCAGGAAATTGGATAATTCATCATACCAGGCTCTTGGGGCTTGCTTCAAGCCGTATAAAGCTTTCCTTAAAAGGTAGACTTTTTATGGATGTTCAGGATCAACGAACCCTTCCGGCTGAGCAAAATAAACCTCCTCCTTCAGTGGACCATTTAGAAATTCCGTTTTAACTTCCATCTGGTAGATTGGAAAGGACTTGTGTGCAGCATAGGCAACGAAAATCCGAACTGCTTCCAAACGAGCAACTGGAGCAAATGATTCTTCGAAATCAGTACCCTCTTCCTGAGCATAGCCTTTAGCTACAAGTATTGCTTTGTTGCGAATAACAGTCTGAACTTCATCCTTTTTTTTGTTCTTCCATAACCACTTTAGCTTTATCACTGTCTTGCCAAATGGTTTGTCGACGAGTTCCCAGACTTGTGGTCTGTCGAACTAATGAAGTTCATCCTGCATTGCTTCGATCCATGCAGAATCAGCCATTGCCTCCTTACTGTTCTTTGGTTCTTCTGTACTCACTGTGAGCGCGAACATACACATTTCAGGATCTGTGGCAAGCTGTTGTCTTGTTTGCACTGGATTTGTAGGATTGTCAATAACTTGTTCTAATGGATGATCTTTTGTCCATTGGTATTCATGACTCTGTTGGTTGAAATGAATGCATATTTTCATTATCAATATTGCATGAGGAAGACTCAGCAATGTCTTGTACCGGTGTACAGAAAGGATTGATAAATTCATCTTGTCAAAATGATGCATTCGCTGCTTGATCATTGTTGTTTTCTTCAGCATGAACATTTATTGGAGAGAAATATTCTTCAAAGAAATGATTGAATAGAAATTCCAAGAGAAATATTCTTCAAAGAAATGATTGAATAGAAATTCGATCTCCTTTTGTGACGAATCTGTTTTGTCTGCTAGAGAAACAACATTTTTCCTTGGGGGCACGGGGCCAGAGATGTCATAATCTGACGCCTTTTGTTTATTTGAAACGAGGTCTGAGGAGATATTGTCAACAGACGTCTCTTGTCGATTGGGCGTAAGGACTGAATGGATTTGATCAGACGTCATTTCATGAAGCAAGGGTCCTGAACTGCTATGATCAGGAGCCATCAATTGAGGCACGGGTCCTGAACAAAATTGGCCAGAAACCATAAACTATCTTTGAGATAGTAGATCTCAACCATACCGTTTCACACCGAATGGAGTTGGATTTTCATTTGCGTCAAAGTAGCTCCAAATGGCATGTTCTTGTAGTTGACTTTATGTTGAAATTTAGAAGTGAGAAGGATCGGCCATAACAATTCTCTTATGTAGTGATTCTTTGTTAATCTTAGTGATAGTATTAAACGTTGTATAAGTGGATGCAAATATAGATAGAATGACCCTTGTCAATTAGTTTCTTCAAAACTAGAGTTTGAAGGAAATATTATGAAGGCCGGGGAGCATTATTAAATATGCCATTGTTTGATGTCAATGAATTTATTCTTCATCACATTGATGAGTGACTTGAGATTGATTTTCTGATTTGTTGCGTGAAGTACTAGTAGATAGTTCCATCTTGATCATGGTAAGTTGATGGTGGGAACCAAATGGATCAACAGCTTTGAAGTACAATAGCTAACGGATTACTGGGGACACAGTTCGTGGTGGAAGATTTATTGTATCTCATATAAACAATGGTTACAAACAAAGATCTCATAGTCGTTCTTGATGGTTGAGAACTTTGGTGTTGTTGGAGAAATTGAGATTAGCACGAGTCCTGAACTGATGTATCAGGAGTCATCAAAAGAAGAGCAGGTCCTGAACTGATATGCACAGGAAGCCGTGGGACTTGACCTATTTCAAGAACTCGAACTGCTCTGCTGTAGTGCGGATGTTGGTGGTGAAAGTTGTTATCGAATAATTCTTGTAGGGAGGAGATATCTGGTTTTGGAGATGTAGAGATCGATGACAGAAGTATCAGAAAAAGGAACAGATGAAGAAACTTGTTGGATAGGAACAGGTGACAATGGATTTTCAAACTTTCGGTTTCCATAGTAGTTTTTTCCTGGTTCATCTTTTACTTATATATTTCTTTAGGCATCAGGTCTTAGTTTCTCATTTCATCCCCCAGCATTATCATCTCTGTCAAAATGTTCACTGGACCAAATATGCTTCCTCACCTAAAGAATTAGCTTTTCCTCATCAGGAACCCCTGGCTTGGATCCAGTTCCTTCACTTGAGGCTCTAGAGATGACTGTGGACTCATCAGGAACCCCTAGTATGTTACCAGTTCCTTCATTTGAGCCTCCAGTTCCAGGTTGTCTCTTGCTTATTTTCTTGCTTTCCTTGAGAGCTTTCAATTATGTCAGCAGCCTCTTGTTCAGCAGGAGTAAGAGTTTGAATACCTGAGCTTCTTAGACGAAATCAGAAGACGTCTTCTTCTGGTAACACATTAAGGAATCTCTGAAAGATAAAAACAGCACTGTCTTCTTTGATGTGGGCTCGAGTTCAGATTCAGACGACAACTCTTGGCATCGAGTAGCATGAATTCTCTTGCACCAGCTTTCTTCTTCAACTTCTGTTAAAGCTGATAGTTTTTACCTTAATTCCAAAGCTAAGTCTGGTTTAGGGACGATGTTGTCATGCAGGAGTGATCTCTAAGGCCTTCCGAAATAGATCAGCACTCAGAGTAAACCATTTTTCATCAAGTTTGAAAGATATAAACCCCAGTCTTTGCATCATGAGTCAGAGTATTCCAGAACAGCTGAAAGGTGATGAAGGGAATTTGCTGATGCAGTGAATGCCCTGAAAAAAACAGAAGTTTGTGTTCTTGTAATATGGAACTGAAATGTGGAAGATGGATTCTTCTGCAATTCTGTAGATCTTAGAAGAAGTTTCGCCTGTTGCCCAATCTGTAACTGTTCTAAGCAATGACGGATCTGGGCCAGGCAGCACAGAGTATTTCTCGATTAAATCTGCAGTGTGTCGTTCAAGAATCTTAAGGAGAGAATCATCAAGTTTTGTTCCTAGATATTCATCAACAACCATAGGAACTTGGGATTTAATTGAAGCCAAAACATCAGCAGAGTGATCAGTCTTCTTTACTTCAGACATCTCTTGCTCTAATCTTGCCACTCTTAGCTGAAGGGCGATAAATGGAGTGATTTCAGGGAGAGATGTGGTGATTGTTGTAGCTTCCGTGTTGATTGGTGGAGGAGTGACCAGTGACGAAGGCTTAGTAGATGAGACATTTGTGAAGGGAGCAATTACTGGAGGAGTTGACGTTACTGTCTGATGACTTGGATCAGGTATGGTGGAATCAGACTCCTTTATAACTTTAGATTTCTCCTGATCATCTTCGGTTGGTTTGTCATAAAGAAATTGATCCCCAAAGTTATAAGTGTCATCGAGATTTTTCATGGAAGACATAGAACCAGAATGACTTTCTGGATTTTCTTCGATGACACGTTCGTCTGTTATGAGCTTCAGGTTTTCATGAACCTTTGGGTAGGCTGTCGCGAGGAATTCATCATCCATGTGCTCAGGGTTTGGTCCAGCAAGAGACACATGTAATTTTCCAGAGTTTGATCCAGTCTGGTCTTCTTGCATGGGCTCAGGGTCTGGTCCAGCCAGAGCTTCATGTGCTTTTTCAGGGACTGATACAGGAATGCTTGCTCCAGATGTTACTGTAGACGAGTCTACTTCACCTTGATCTTTGTCACCTTTAGGAGCAGCGGTTTCTTTTTCACTTTCTGTTCGTTCTGAATCAGATGTTGATGAAGATTCATGGATCACTTTCTCTGATGTGTCATCTTCAGGTTGAGAAGAGGGTCCAGTTGTTGAATCATGAGGAGTTTGATCACGCCTAACAAGGATAAACTGATCCGTAGTTCTTTTCTTCTTTGACAGATCGATCAGGGAATGAGCTACTTGTTCTTCGGTTATCAAGGGCCTTTCCTTCGCCCACTACTTCTGCAGTTTGGGAGTTGTTTGCAGATTACTGGATCCCTGGATCGTTAATCCTACAACAGGTGCTGACCTTGTGGTAGAATGGCTGGATCCAAGCATAAAGCTTGATAGCTGTTCCATGTCGGCAGAATCACCTTTTCCTTCTCCCTTTTTCTTGATGCTCGATTCCAAAATTTCTTCTTAGCTAGATCGAGGATCAGGATCACTCACCTTCTTCTTGAGGAATAGATGCTTGTTGAGCTTCCATCATCTTCATCAACAGTTGGAAAAGTTGGATTTCCTTTTCTAATTTTTGTGTAGGATAGCTTATGCTTGGATGGTTTCTTTGTCGGGCAGAGCTGGCTTGGTTGTTTGTCTGGAGTAGAGGTTGTGGCTTTTTGGTGGAGCATGCTTTGTTGCAGTTGCACGATTGCACTTTCTTGAGGGGTTTTCTTTGTATTCTCAGCAACCATTTCCAGATACTTGGGATAATACAAGGATTGTTGAATGGCTTCAGTAATCAGGGGATCAGGAATTGCCATTCCAAACACTTCAACAGTCTCACCTTTTGGGACAAACTTGAGATTCCCTAGTAGAAAATTATCTCCAGTATGATGAACAGCAGAATCAGGACGTCGAAGAGATGGTTGCTTCTTGCCTTGCCAAGTAGTAGATTATCACCTTGGAAAATCGTCCATAAGGAATGAGGAGAGGAGTTACTTTCTTCTTTGTCGGTCCTTCAGACTGGCTTTGTGGACTTGCTTTGTATTGAGAAAAAATGTTCTGGATCACCTTGATAAGTTGCTTCCCCCATAACAGCTCATGCATGATCACATTAGATTGAGTGACGATCCCCATAGCATTTGCAGAACTGGGTGTATTTCTTTCTTTAGGTTTGTCACTGCCAGAAGTCTTTCCTATCAAGCATAGACGGAGGTAACTCAAACGGTTGAGCTGGGATGACAGGAGTAATTGCTAATGCCTTTCTGAGAAGATCAACACTTAGATCGAAACATTGTTCATCAATTTGACATCTATAAACCCCAGTCTTCTCGTCATATTTCATTGTATTCCAGAATTGTTGCAGGTAGATAGCAGGAACATTTACTGAGGCAGTGAATGCTCTGAAGAAGTTGGTATTACTCAAGATGTACACTGATATCTGAAAAATAGGGTTCTCATGAATCTTTTGAGCATTGGAATAGAAGGTTGACTTTTCCCGATTATTAACCCTGAGAGCGTGGTACAATCTGCGCTCATTCTCATCCTTGTAGGTTACAGGTGCAGGAATATTCTCTTCTGCCATCGTATCTGTTTAAAAGAAACATCAACAAGATAGACAAACATAGCATATAAATCAACGTTAGATAAAGATGTTCGCTTGAGTTTGACAGCCCTTTGATATTCAGGATTAGCACGAAGATATTCCACTTTAGAGTCACTAGACATTGGGTTAAGTCAACATTGGTCAACCTTGGTCGATGGTCTAGAGATTATCTGATAGGCTCAATGACAAGTTAACTAAGCCTGTATGAGAGTCAACAAGACAAATGGTCCTTTAGAATAGACCTAAGAGGTTTATTGGGCTTATTGGGCCAAGACATAGACAATTAGCCTAATGTTGGGAAATACAAGTCAAAAGGTCAAAGTACTGCTAAGTTGAAGATCAAAGTACTGCCTGGAAAAGTCAACGTACTGCCTTTAATATAGGAACCTTAAAGGATTAGTAGTTATCATGTAACAGTTACATTAGTGATTAGTATTAATTAGTGTTTGTGTCATACAAGGACTGTACACCTACTAGAGTTATCCTTATGTTTATAAAAGGATCTCTAGGAAGGCATTAGAAAAACACACAACACAACAGAAACAACAACAAAAAGCATTAGTTAGAAGTATTAGAGATAAGTATTGTATTAGGGATCTGCAAACTTAGGCAGATTCAACGTGTGATACTGCAATCGTTGTTTAAATACATTGTGTGTTTTCTTGTTCTGTTATCTAGTTTCCGCAGAGTTAATTGTATTACATCAGTGTTTCTATTGTTATCGACTTGGGATTTATTCAGGAAGGTAACATCCTTTACAGGCTTAAAGGTTTATTATACTAAGGTATATCAAATCCATATAAGTGGCTATCAGAGCCTGTATAGAGAACTCAGATCTAGAAGAACTTTAACTCATTCGAAATCTTTCAAATCCACAAAGATGTCTGAAGCTGAACTATCCTCTCACACCTCACTCAGTCACTGCACTAAGAATCCTAATGAATCAAGAAAGGTGAATATGACCTTTGGTCCATGAAGATGCGACAGTATATTGCCATCACTGATCATATACTATGGGATATAATCACAAATGGAGACCAAGCTACAACTGATCCTGCATCCACGTCAGCACCAAAAACTTCACTTGCCTGCCACACAAGAAAGAAGAAACAATGAGAAAGCTCTTAACATATTGCTTTCTGCAATTCATGATAGACATCTTCTTAGTTTTCATGATGCCACATATGCAAAAACCTTATGGTCAGCCATAAAAGCAAGATTTGGAGGTAACGAAGCATCAAAGAAGATGCAAAAGAATCTTTTAAACAAACAATTCGGTCGTTTACTATCGGATCTAGGAAGAGCTAGATTCAAGCATATGAATGGTTTCAGGAAAATTCTTGTATGCTTGAATTATATGATGCTAAAGTGTCCAATGAAGATGCGAATTTGAAGTTTCTAAGAAGTTTACCATCTGTGTGGCATGTAGTTGCTACAAGTGGGATTAGGACAACCTGGATTGGATGAATTGGAGTTTGATGATCTCTACAACAACTTGAAGGTCTATGAGCATGAATTAAAGGGTGTTTCAAATTCAAAGCTCCATCAAAATCATTGCTTTTCTGTCCGACTGAAGTCAAAGGCATACTTTGTGAAAACAAAGTACTGCTGACCCATACAAATATCCCAAAAGATATACTCGGCGTCGTCTCAAACAAGGTGCAAACTGTCTAATTGTACTTCCCACTAGTGAAATCATATGCTCCTGTTCTTTGCCATCAACAGAGCATGCTATGCCTACAACTCATGATGATGGACCTGTGCAAATTTGAATGAGGTATGCGTATGGGAAGAAATTGACATTCGATGGCAGGTGGCTATGATAACTGCAAGGATAAGGAAGTTTATGAGGAAAACAGGAAGACCCATTGATCTCAAGCCAAAGAATGGGATTACCTTTGATAAGTCAAAGATTGAATGCTTTAATTGTCAAAAGTTGGGTCATTTTGCTAGGGAGTGCAGATTTGGCTAAAGTATCAGGAAGAACAGTGCTAAATGGTGGTAATGAAAGAAGATTTGTGGTATGTGAAGATTCAAACTACAAAAGCCTTGTGGTGGCAACTAGAAAACAATGAAGGAGTTGACTGGACGCAGGAATTTTCTGATGAGATCCAGTGACATTTGCTATGATGGCACTGTCTGAACTAGAAGTAGTGTTGGAGCATGGAGATTAACGTAGAATTCTGTGCAATTTGGACAGATGGACTTGGTGTTTTTGAATGGAGCAACAAAGCTGATGATACATCCACGTGTCTTTAGCCTTGATGGCCTACGAAGTTGAGGTGACCTTACTGTTCCTAATGTAGTAATCTTATAAAAGTTGCTTGAAAAACTATCAAACTCGAAAAGAGATAATTTTCAAAAGGGGGGCTACGGTCTGAAATTCTAGGATATCAAAATGAGATTAGGGTCATTAGAAGTCATACTTAAAACACATGAAAAGATATGGATATGCATGCGGGTGAGTAAGTATGAATTGATGGAATATGACTTAAAGTTGAGGGATTTGTAAGCTGAGAAGAAAAGAGCTAAAAAGGAGACTAGATCAAGTCTAAAAGAAGAGATGATTTCAAGGTAAAACTTGAAAAGATGGACAAATGTTCTGTTCTGTCAAAATGAGTCCTAAACAAACAACGATATTTGTGATTAAATCATGTAAAGGATTTGCGGGTTGAGAGGTATAGTAAGTAGTGAGGATAGTGACAATTGCTCTGGGAATACAAATTCGACTGAATCTTTGTATTCCAAACGTTTCAGAAAAGACAAAAGAATTCCATGCAGTACCCTCCACCTAATAAAGGTACTATGTATCACTAGGGCAAATGTCTCTTTTACGGGATAGATGAACTAGCCATTAGGAATAGTCATTAATCAAGAGAAAACAAAGACTAGATAACCAGAAATGATAGAAATAAAGTCATTATTGAAAGATTGGGTTGATAGTGATGATGAAGAGATGATTTAAACTTTTTAAGAATTCAAAAGAAAACTGTTCAAAAGAAAACTGTTTTTAACTCAGAAAATAGTGAAACATCTTTTGAAAACAGGTCACCTAGCAGTCAAAACAGTGTTGGTCAAGTATCTAGGAAAACGGGTTTTGGGCACAAAGGGGGTAAATTATGTTTTGTATGTTACAGTCCTAATCACCTAATCAAGGATTGTAATCTACATGAAAGAACCTTCAAACAAACCCAAACTCATAAACCTAAGGGAACACAGGGTTCAAGGGACACAAGACCAGTTTGGAACAACATCCAAAGGGTGAACCATAGTAATTTCTCAAGAAACTCTAGGTACCCTCACCAAAGGAGGTCTTTTATCCCATCAGCAGTACTTACAAGGGAAGGGTTGAAAAGTACTGCCAGACCAAAATTGACACGAACAGTACCTTCAAAAAGTACTGCTAATGTGGTTTATCAAGGTACTGCTAGACCAAAAGTACCACACGCAGTACCTTCACAAAGTACTGGTAGACCTTATTATCCAAGGATGGATAATACAAGACCTAGAACCTCAAGTTTTTCACCATCAACAAGGTCTTCTACCACAAGGACTCCTCACAGACCACAAAGACCCAAGAAAATTGTGAAATCTATCTGGGTAAAGAAAGGAAGTACTAAATGTTACACTGACCACATCCTTCCCACTAAAGAATAGCTTTTCCTCATCAGGAACCCCTGGCTTGGATCCAGTTCCTTCACTTGAGGCTCTAGAGATGACTGTGGACTCATCAGGAACCCCTAGTATGTTACCAATTCCTTCATTTAATCCTCCAGTTCCAGGTTGTCTCTTGCTCATTTTCTTGCTTTCCTTGAGAGCTTTCATTATGTCAGCAGCCTCTTGTTCAGCAGGAGTAAGAGTATGAATACCCTTGAGCTTCTTAGACGAATTAGAAGACCTCTTCTTTGACACAATAAAGGAATCTCAGAAGGAGTACCAGACTGTCTTTTTTGTGTGGGCTCGGGTTCAGATTCAGCATATGCATCAGACTTGTGTCAGTGATCTGGATGTTGTTTGGAAGCATATGCATCAGACTCCCGTGGTTTCTTTGAACTTTGGTGATCAATCCTTATCGAAGAGGCTGAGTCTGACCCGAATGGGCAGATTCGGGTCTTCTTCTTTTTGCTGACCTACCCTGGTTTGATCCATCTGAAGGGCCTTCATCATCATCGTCGTCTTCTTCATCATCATTATCATGCTTTCTCTTGTGGTCTTTAACCTTGACTGCAACTTCCTATACCATGGCATCTTTATTCTGCTATTACAGCTTCCCTAAGAGCAAGGTATAAGAGGTAAGTTGGCAGGATTTCTATTTTGCAAGTCTTGTTCTTATTCATGTGTTTGAAGAAGCACTCTTTAGATCAAATTCTTCAAGAGCCACCCTTGTCTGTTGACCTGCTGGATAAGTTGAATCTTGTTTTCTCTTACCTTGTTCCCTGTTTGATTCTGGATAATCTCCTTTGGACTCTTTCAGATTACTGTGATTCTTGATGGACTCTGGACCAGGCAGCGCAGATGTATTTCTCGATTAAATCTGATGTGTCGTTCCAAGAATCTTAAGAGAGCTTCATCAAGTTTGTTCCCTAGATTATTTATCAACAACCGTAGGAACTTGGGATTTGATTGAAGCCAAAACATCGGCAGAGTGATCAGTCTTCTTGACTTCAGACATCTCTTGCTCCAATCTTGCCACTCTTAGCTGAAGGGAGATGAATGGAGTGATTTCAGGGAGAGATGTGATGTGATGATTGTTGTAGCTTCCGTGTTGATTGGTGGAGGAGTGACCAGTGACGACGGCTTAGTAGATGAGACATCTGTGAAGGGAGCAATCACTGGAGGAGTTGACGTTACTGTCTGATGACTTGGATCAGGTATGGTGGAATCAGACTCCTCTATAACTTTAGATTTCTCCTGATCATCTTTGGTTAGTTTGTCATAAAGAAATTGATCCCTCAAAGTTATAAGTGTCATCGAGATTTTTCATGGAAGACATAGAACCAGAATGACTTTCTGGATTTTCTTCGATGACACGTTCCGTACTGTTATGCTTGCAGGTTTTCAGACTTTGGGTAGCTGTCACAAGAATTCACATCCATGTGCTCAGGGTTTGGTCCAGCAAGAGACACATGTAATTCTCTAGAGTTTGATCAGTCTGGTCTTCTTGCATGGCTCAAGGTCTGGTCCAGACACAATTCATGATTAGTAGACATGAAACTTCTCTTACAACAGCTCTTCTTCAGCTTCAGTAATTCATCATCTATGTTCTCAGGGGTTTTGGTCCAGCAAGAGACACATGTAATTTCTCAGAGTCTGATCCAGTCTTGGTCCCTTCTTGCATGGGCTCTGTCTGGTCCAGACACAATTCTTGCATGAGTAGCATGAACTTCTCTTGCAACAGCTTCTTCTTCAGCTTCAGTTAAGCTGATAGATTTACCTAATTCCAAAGCTAAGTCTGGTTTAGGGATGATGTTGTCATGCAGGAGTGATCTCTAAGGCCTTCCGAGAAAGATCACGAGTCAGAGTATTCCAGTCTTTGCATCACGAGTCTTTGCATCACGAGTCAGAGTATTCCAGAACAGCTGAATGTAGATAGAAGGGAATTTGCTGATGCAGTGAATGCCCTAACGAAGTTTGTGTTCTTGAAATATCAACTGAAATGTGGAAGATAGGATTCTTCTGCAACTTCTGTAGCTCTTAGAGAAGGTTTCCCTTTCCAATCTGTAACTGTTCTGAGCAATAAAGGATCTGTTCATCTCATCTTGTAGGTTCAGGTGCAGGAATATTCTCTTCTGCCATCGTATCTGTTAAAGAATATCAACAAAGATAGACAAACATAGCATATAATCAACGTTAGATAAAGATGTTCGCCTTGAGTTTGACATGCCCTTGATATTCAGATTAGCACGAAGATATTCCACATTAGAGTCACTGGACATTGGGTTAAGTCAACATTGGTCAACCTTGGTCGATGGTCTAGACATTATCTGATAGGCTCAATGACAAGTTAACTAAGCCTGTATGAGAGTCAACAAGACAAATGGTCCTTTGGAATAGACCTAAGAGGTTTATTGGGCTTATTGGGCCAAGACATGGACAATTAGCCTAAGACGCTGCCCAACAGATCACCAAACCGCCATGCAGTAGGTTAACATTCCGCCATCAAGAATATGCAACCGCTATCTAACATTAAGCAAGATCCAAGGCATTTTAGATTATCTTAATCTCCTAGCAGACAGATTTAACACCCTACAGACAGATTTAACACCTTACAGATTTAACACCCTACACTTTCACATTTGACCATTTTATACACATTCAAAGACCAAGATAAACCATTTTAATCACATTTAATTCACTATTCTCCCCTTCAAAAATTGCATATGCGATTGCCATTTTTGATCTAGTGAATTATAATACCAGCTAATGTACGTTGGTCCACTTAACTAACGAACAAGCATGGGAAAATATGAAGCTTGTTAATGAGAATGGTCAAACACAAGAAGATTTCTCTTCTTTTGAAGATAAAGCGCACTGAAGCGTACACTCTCCTTTTCTTTGAAAAACTGGTTTCGTACAGAAGAATACGAAAGCCATCGACTTGAGCTAACAAACATTGAGTGTTTCGAAAGTAGCTCAAGACCGAAAAGATTTCTCTTTTCGTTATTAAGGATAAATGCACTAACACGTACATTTTCCTTTTATCTGAAGATGGGGTTGCAATCTAACATTTGATTACAAGCCATTACCATGAGCTCAAAACTTGGAATGTTTTGTTATATTAGCTCATGACCGAAAAGATTTCTCTTTTCGTTGTCAAGGATAAATGCACTGACACGTACACTTTCCTTTTCTCTGAAGGCGTACACCTTTCTTTACTTTAAGGAACAGGGCTTGAAGAGAAGCCAACAGACGCCATTTGACATTAAGGAACGAGGTTTGAACTGTTTTGTTCAAACATCTTTTGAAGCATGTTCATCAGATTTGAATTCCTTGAACTCCTAACGTATGAGATATCAGTCTTTTTGGTAACCAAACTCTGAGTCTTTCCTTTAAAGGATTGACAGATGTACATGCACTTGAGTTAGAAGTACCTGCACTAACATAAAGAGTTTGATTGCATTCATATGGGTTAGTGATATCATCATTTGAACCATTTGGAGGTTCACTGTCAACTTTGGTTGTGCTATCGGTGAACATCTTTCCAGTAGGTATCCACCTAAGACTAACAGTCTTGAAAATTCTACCCGTTGGTTTCCACCTAAGACAAGATCTAGGAGTGTGTGGTTTCTCATGCACAGCGGAAGACTTATTGAGAGAAAACCTTTGTCCTATACCATTCTGCCTACCAGGTTTATGAGTGTGGTTCTTTGGTTCAACGGGATTGTTGTTTCTGATCTTGGGGGACTGAACTTTAGCACGAGAATTCACCTTATTCAGGATCTTTGTTATACAATCATCATGATTTGTATTAAAGATATATTTATGACAAATCGAACAAACAAATTGTTTGGAGTCCAAGAAGAAACTAGAATTCCTAGAGTGATCTACTAGAGGCTCACCATTTGACATTCCACCACTACACTTAGATACAGGAGAACTCCTATATATGTTTCTAGGTTTTGGTGTACAAGCATTAGGAGTGCAGTGTGCTCTAGTAGAGGCCATATCCCTATGATATGTATCGCTGGTTTTGTCTTGGTTTCATATTCAAGCATCCTCTAGAAGTACGCATGAACCATATCATTAAAACCATAAGATTCTTTAAAGACTATCCTAAAGTAGTTAGTGCATACACCTGATAGGTTTTGGCAGCAGCATAATCACTAACTTTACGGCAAATAATGAGAGTGACTGATATTGACAAATCATTTTCTCATCGAACTTGGAGGCAAACCGTTGGTACTTGAAATTCTAGGTCGATCAGACTAAACGCATTCGATTGTCTAACAACTAAATTGTTCCTAGATGGTTCTAAGACGCGGTCTCCTAAGATCGATGCTTTTGGCAAACTTAGTAATCCACGCTATTTCCCTTTTATCTTTCTAAGTTCATGATTTTTAATGCCAGCATTTGCAAAAACCCAATTTCCTGAAGCTGAGCTTTAAAATCACAGCATTTTCGACAAACTTTTGATTAATTTTGAGAATTAAAAGATTCACTGTTGTCTTTATTCTGAACATTCGTCCTTTTTAATTGAATCAAAAAGTTCTCTTTGTAAGTCTGTTTCAAATGTCTCATTTCTTATGTAGTTGTCCTTTGCTGCAAGTAATTTAGCCACACTGGTGTTTCTAATTCGAGATGTTAATCGTTTCAATCACATCGATATCATTTTTAACTTTGGCTACATTACTTGCTTCCTTCACAATTTTAATTTGTTTCTTCAAGTCCATAAATTATGTGATATTAGCTGTAGCTGAGCTTATTCAAATCATTTACACAAAAAATTCATGAAATTCAGGAAGGTCCTGATTCATGCCAATGGGTTGTAACTATGAAACTGTCTTCCTTTTGTTGTATTGGAAATTTCAAGGTGAAATACAATGTTTTTCAAGTTGAAAAAATCGTTATGAAAGTTCATTGTAAACTTCCATACAAACCATAATCTGTTCGATTTGAGAAGCTCAGCATTAAGCCAGTAACCTGGTCAATCTCATCCACCCCTATGACACAATTTGATAAAGAAGGAGTGGTATTGCAATCAAAATTAGTTACAACATATGTGATGTCCCAAAATTTGGGTTCATATTGCCTCAGTAATGCAGTTGATCATTAACAAGTAATATTAAGTAGAGCAGTCAAATGAACCACAGACAAATGGCTCATCGACATTTACAGACCGATCCTCTGCATCCACTGAAAAGCTTGTGTGGTATAATACCCCTGAACTGCTACTATGTATCCTGCTTGTCGGGCATTGTCACCACACCGGCATTTTGAGACAACCAACCCAACACTCAACTGCTTCACAGCATATTGACCCTTTTCCTCTTACCTTTGCAATAGTTTCAGACTCTGATTTGCTGAATGCATTGTTTGTTTTCAGGCGTCAAACAAACTGCTTTTTTGATAAAAAAACAATCAAGCTGTCATCCATTGCTTGAACTGATTGATTTGAAAATCTTGAGATACTGCACTTGACCTTGTCTTAATTAGATGCTCAAGAAGTATTTCATCATGCAACTGACTCCATTCACCATTAAGTGGCATTAAGTTCATTATCTCACATGCAAAATACACCATATGTATTTACAACTGTATGAAATGACCGCTCAAAGTGTATCCACCAGGTTCTCGAGTAAACCTTCACGTCTGTAACGCACTAGGTAATTTCACAAAATCGCGTTAAGTCTTCTGAAGTCTTTGTTGCCAACCTGATTTCAGAAGATCCGTTGCATAAACCCCTTTTTGAGGCAAGATATTCCTAGAAATATGTTCAGGAGTGCTGTGAAGACAATCTTTGATTAACCTCCATAAGATCTCCTCTTATCAAGTTGATAGCCTTAACTGATACCGATTCTGAAACATCTTCAATATTGAAAGTCTGATGCTCCTCACCAAGAATGACGACAATGCTGGTTTAAATGCATCAACAGCAATTAAGGAGAATTAAGGTAGATAGAGATCATGAAGATGTGTCTCGAGTTGTTCAAACCATGTCCATGCAGTTTGAGTGCCTTAGTTTTGCGAGCCGTTGCGTCAGTTGAAAGCTCTATCTCCCTTTTGAATTAGAATTAGAAGATTTCCCTTGAAATTGAATGTGTAAATAAAAATTAAGGATCTTAAGTAGATAATGTGATTGATGTTGTGGATTTTAAACTGCAATAACGCTCACAGGGAATTTTAACAGTTCTATGATTAAAAGCGATAAAAGAATTTAACGGGAATTTTACAAAATCGATAGACAAACCCGAGAATTTTGAATAATCGTTTGATGTTAAGGTAGGTTTGTTGTTTGATTAATGTAGTTTAAGTCCTGTTTAGGTTGACTTTTATGTTAATTGGCCCTAAAATATTTGAATTTTACCAAACAACAAAATTTACCTATACCAAAATTTTAAAATTGTGTACAAATTAGCTAAAAAAGCTATTGAAAAATTAATTTTTTTCTTTATTTTTCCCGCCAAAAATAATTTGAATTTTTTAACAAAATTTTTACCCTATTACCAAAATTTAAATTTGATGTAAAAATGAGCTAATAAGGCTATAGGAAAATTTTAATTTTTCTTAAATTTTTTTTTAAATTTTTTATTTTTTAGCGCTGCCTAGGATGATTGCAAACAGCCACCTGAAAAAAAAATTCAAACTGTCACCAAACCGCCGCCAAATAAATCAAGCAAACCGCCTCTTATATTTTTGCTAACTCGCCGGCTTAATAAAATAATCAAACCGCTACCTATAGTGACCAAACCGCCGCCTAAAGCTTGGTCAATCCGCCGTGAATTATGACAACTCGCCGTGTATTATTAAATTCAAACCGCTGCTTAAGTTGAGTAACTCGCTGCCATTTCTAGCTAACTCGCTGCCTAAAAGACCAACTCGCCGCGTATTATTTAAAGCAAACAGCCGCTGGTGAAATAAGGCAACTCGCTGGCAAGATTTAACAGCAAACCGCCGTAGATAATTCAAACCGCTGTCTATCTATTTTGTTCAACCTGCCGTGAAAGCAAACCGCCGCGATACACAACTTGCCACCGAGGGTCCAAACCGCTGAGGGTTCAAACCGCCTTGGTACCTGTCAAACCGCCTTCAATAAGGCAACTCGCCGTTTGATTTTTAAGCAACTCGCCGGCAAGAAAATAAGCAACTCGCCTTTGACCTGGTCAAACCGCCGGCAAGAATAACATTTAATATTCAAACCTCCATCAAGAACACACATTCGGATCTAGCCAAAATAAGCATATATATGCCTATTAACCACGAAACAAAGCTAAAATATCAAATACTAAGCAAACCTTATAAGCCTAATCATTCCATAACATCTATGTCTTCGCGGATCATCAAGAAAGAAGCAAACCTCCACGAAGAACACAAACCTTAATAAGCTTATAAATCGAATTAGGAACTAGCAAATCACATGGAATAGCAACACATGAACCTGTTAAACATATATAACATGAAAAACACGATTAATGAACCAATAAACCCAAAACAAATTTGAGCCGTGGTCTTTTTCTTCACAAAATGAGCCACGTTTTTTAGCTTAATCAACCACATGAATCAATCACGAATCCACCCCATGGCTCTGATACCAATTGTAGGTTCCCGAATTCACACAAACATGTATAGATCTAAAGAGATCTAGAGAGAGAAAGTTAGAGAGAGAGAATAGTTGAGAGAGAAATAAGGAAAACACACTAAAGAGTGTGTGTAAAATGAATAGATGCTTACCTCTTCCAAAGTTGGAAGAGGTATTTATAGTTCTTACAATACACCGGGTATTAGTACCCGGTTCAATACCGAAAGTCATACGTTTACCTATTAAACTACGAGCTATATTGAACAGTAAAATACATGGGGTGACCGAGTCTTTTTCTAATATCTAACAGAGACCATACAGGGTGCCATGACGATTGCAAAAGCACATCAGAGGCATACAATTTCTGGGAGAAAAGTTGGTCAACTGGTTGTCTAAGAAACAAGAGTGTACTGCAATGTTCACTGCGGAATCTGAATTCGTATTTTTATCCGCTTGTTGTGCTCAAGTCACATGGATGAGAACAAAACTCTTGGATTATGGATATCGTTTCAACAAAATTCCCATGTACTATGACTCAAAGAGCGTAATTGCAATCTCATGCAATCCGGTACAACATCCGCGTACAAAACACATCAACATTTGTTATCATTTAATCAAAGAGCATGTTTCCAACTTGTAAATAAATTATCTTCTTGATATTCAAGATCATACATCACAACTAGTAAAAAAAATTTCTAAAACAAAATTCAAAATTAAAAAAAGATTAATTAAAAAGACAAAAGATTTTCTTGAAATTTTTTATAACATAAAAAAGACTAAAAAATTGAAAATGGAAAACACAAAAATATTAGATATTTATACAATCACATGTCTCCTCGTTCCTTGATCAGATTCATGATTCTTATTTCTCTCAAGTAGTCTTTGAATGCATAAACGGAATCATGATCTGAGGGGGAGTTATTAATATGACAAATTGTTTTGTTACCTGTAAAACATGTGCTTGTAAAATTTCATTCACAAAGAGAAAAGAGGATGTTTCTACATTGTTATTGTGTAAAATTCAAAATTTTGAAAAGAAAACCAAACATAATGATCTCTCGAATATTTTTTTGTTACAACAAAGTTTAAATTCTTAATGAGTTTTTATTCAAGGGGGAACTATAAAAAAATTGTGATTAACGGGGCTTTAGGAAAGACATAAATTCATTTTTGGACTATCCATGAGAAGGGATGTATCTCCAAGGGGGAGTATGTAAATTTTTTGGCTTAAATCAAATTCTATAACAACTAAGGGGACTGAAAATGTCATTCTTTGATACTTTCAAAATTCGATCAACAATAGTCAAACCAAAAATGGGTAGAGTATAATACTTCAAAAAGTTTTATTTTTTTCATTCCCAATTTCGACTCAAACACAATTTCAGTTAAGGTTATCATAGATCAAATTCGATTGAGCTCTAAACACGTTTTCTTAACGATTCTTTGTGGTCTACTTAATTGAAACGTAAGCAAAACAACCATGTGTATTAGATTAATCAATTAGTACTTTGATTGGTGATCAAAATTGAATTTTGATCAGATCTAGGGTTTGATGATTTTAGGGCTTTTTTGAATTGAGTGTGTTAGGTAATCATAGAGGTGTTTGATCATGTTTGTGTATGTTTAATTGTTCATATCTTGATTCGAAAAAGGTTTTTAAATCAAATTTGAGTAAACATGCCGAATTCGATTGCTATGACTAAATTCGATTGAGATGATTAGGAGTCTTAATAGGTCTTAACTACTTATTTAAGGCTTATTGAGGTCTTATATGTGCTTATTTGTGTTGAGGCATGAATTTCAGATAGTTATGTTCTTAACTGAATTTCGATTAGGATGAACAATTGGAATTTCAATTGAGTATCATACGTTTTGGTCGAAATTCAACTAAGGATTAGATTAGTCAATTTCGATTAGAATTTTGGTCAATCTTGATTAAGATTAGTCAAAATTCGATGGACTTAGTTTTGGGTTAAATTGAAATTCGATTGGGCTTATGATTGGACTCAAAGATAAAATGAGCTTAAATACTGGGCTTAAGTGTTGTTGAACTTAATTGCTAAACTGATACTCGTTGAATAATAAATCTAGTTAAAGTTTTATGTTTCTATATTTACATCTGCGCCAGCGATCTAATTTGTATCCGGTTTTGACCGTAGTGTAAAGCAGCTTAGTGACCATCCGGTGTTTATATAAGAATACATCATTTTTAGCTATATTTTTCATTAATGTTCTTATATGCTGGAACATGATTGAATAAGTTGGAAATGTGAAAATTACAAGGATAATGCTCAATTGTCTATGACCGTTTTGATATCTTATGTTTCTTAAACAAAATCACAAAAGTTTTAGCAAGTTAAAAAACAAAACAAGTGATTTCAAAAACAATAGTTTATATAGTTTAAGACAAGTATCTCTATATCGGAAAGCGCATCATGGATCAAAGCTACATCCGGTCTAGAGAAATCGAAAACCATGCCAATGGCCGAGTAACCATCCATTTTAGATATAATAATATTTCATTCTGTAACTATATTCTTCATGATAAATGGTTTGATTTTGAAAACTTCACAAGTGATTTTTTGGAAAAATCTCTTAAATGTCAAAAAATTATAGTTGTGTTGTCAAAGTTGATGAGGTGTCATTTTATACACTTTTTCGGGGTCATTTAACCCACGAAATCATGTAAGTATCTCTATTTATCGTGCTTAATAATTTCTTTTTGTTATTTTAGCATTTGGAAGGCATTTAGAGGAAATACACATGACTTGGACTCAATTTGGGAAGATATGGAACAAGATTGCCACTCTATACGAAGATGATCAAGATATGGCTTACAGTTCGTGGAGACGGCGTCAGGATTTTGTGTGATGCCGTCAAAGTATTCAAGAGACGACATCAAGACCTTTTATGATGACATCGAAGTAGCCGACTCTGAGAAGCCCAAAGAAGATTGTACAGGCTGATGACGTCATAATTAACAAGCGACGTCGTTGTGACTTAATCTATATATATACAAACCCTACTTTGTATGTTTTGTGTGGAAAACATTGGGGGACGAACCTATACTTTGTAGCAGCGTTTTTAGACGATTTTTAAGGTTTTCTAACCCTTGTATAGCCACCATAACTCCATGTTTAATTGAAGTGAAGTTCCTTATTCTTTTTAATCTTTTGATATGTCTATGTATTGTTTGATTAATTGTTCTTCGCTTTCAGTTAACTTGCTTGGCTTAATATAATTTGTGTTTGCTTATGATTGCATGAAACCTAGTTGTTTATCTTTTATTATTACTTATTGTTAATGATGTACGCGTTAGGCTTTAGAAAACTAGCTTCTTAATTGTAAAGCGAAGACGTCTAGGGAAACGCGGCTAGGTTAGATGATACCCACATAATAGTCTTCATACTACCTTGCCATTAGGGTGGATTCCGAGTTAGGTGTTTAATTATTTAGATACTTACACATTCCATTACGAGGGTGACGGGTAACCATAAGAGTTTTCCATCACTTTTACTTTTCTGCAATTAGAATAGAATTAGGAGTAGTTAGCAGCTTAATCAAACCCCTTTCGAACCCGAGATTTTACTTGCTTTCTAAAAGAACATAAAAACATAAAAATAATCTTCCCTCAATCCTAAGACCTTAATGACATTTAATTTAAAGGGAACGATAACAATCCCCCGAGTCTTACCTATACTACACTACAACGATTAGGTACAAAGCCTAGGAGGATTGTAAAACTTCAGTTTTCAATCATCGCACATCAATTTTTTGGCACCGCTTCTGGGGAATAGTCTAGGTTTCAGATTCTATCTAGCTTTGGTCTACTCACAAGATTCCTATCAAGTAAGATTTTATTTTCTTGTCAATTAGCTTTCTCGTAGTCTATCTTTTCTTTGTGTGTTTGTTTGTAATTTTATTTTTCTAAGTAACCAAGTCTTCACCATGGATAACACAAACCCACCATCGCTACCCGAATCACCAACCTCACTAATCGAAAGAAATGTTTGCAAGCTCAACTCATTCCTCGAATCATTAAACTTATTCCCTCCATTATCTAATACATAAATTGTTTGCATGAAAGAAAATGATGGAGATGTAATGTTTGTTGAATTAATTAAGAAGTATGATGATTTTAGTGAGGAGGAGTGAGAATAGAATGATAATGTACTAGCAGGAGAGGAATTAGGTGTAGAGTACTTTGATAAATTTTCAACTAGAAGCGAATTAGCATATCATAAGTACTTAATGTGTGCCATAATTCCATCTCTGTTTATGAAAAACCCAATCTTTGTAGGAGGAAGTTCTTTGAACCTTAAAATACCATGCAAAATAGGACACGTACATGTGTGGAAGGCCTACATAGAACTTAATTCCCCTATAAACATCATGACTCATACATAATATAATTGGATCATGAAAAAACAACTTGAACCTAGAATTGACCCTGAGAGTCTTAGAGGGATAAGTAATTTTACTGGAAGAGTTAGAGAAATGCACATCTTTATAGGAAATTTCACTTATGTTTTGGATTTCTTGATTTTTGAGGATATTAGTTCAGTTATAGACCCTAGCTTGTCATACATAGTGCTTGGAAAGCCATTTGTTCAAGTGTCCAATATGACATATAAACCGGATATTTTGTGGCCTATGCATTAAAGTTTTTCCAAGAAATCATTAATATGATATGTTTGCGGAAATTTCTCCTAGAAACGAAGAAATAAAATTTCACAGTACGTGGAGACAGCGTCAAGAAGTATTCCTGACGGCGTCACCACTGTAGCACTTAAGAAATTTTCATTTTTTTAAACTTTTAAAAAGTTATTTTTGTTTAATTTTCAGAATTTTAAATTTTCCTAACTCTTGCAGAAAGCCACGATTACATTAGTACATGCATTCTATCTTTATTGCTTTCTTAGGAATTTAGTTCATGATTAAGTGGGTTGTATATCATTTCTTGTAGAATTTTACGCTTGGTATAGTTGCTTTTTGTCTTTGATTATTAGGTTATATTATATAAGGAGAGTCCGGAAGTTCTTTGGATTTTTACTTGGACGATTCTTGGATGAAGATTTAGTCGGTTTATCTTGTTTCTTCTCTAATATTAAGAAAACCCAAGGGAGTATTAGTTTCTCTTGCTTTTTTTATTTTCCCTTTAATTGTTTTTCGAGTACTCATAGAACAATGGGGACAATCTTCAAAATAAGTGTAGGGGGAAATAAAAGCCTTAGAAAGTATTTCTTCAATTGCTTTGCTTTTTCCTTAAAATAATGTGTAATATACCGAAATATAGTTTAGGACGGTAATTTTAGCCAAAATTTTTAAAAAAATATGGCATATATTGGTGAAACTGTAGTATTAGAAGCGTTTCAGGATATGAGTTATATGACTAGCACAAAAACCATACCACTCAAAAATTCCAACCCAAAAATGTGAGGTTCGTCCCTAGATCTTTAGGAATAAAAGAATTCATTTTAATGCTTATGAGAGTGTACCGGTAGTATTATAAATTCTAGAATTTTCTTTAGCGATTCATCCCGAGACTGCTAGTGAGATCGCATTCGTGTGATTAGGATTTACTAAGTGATAAGAGACATTAGGATAACCCTTGTTTTTTTTCCTTCATTTGATATGGTTATGATGATCTTATCGGTCATATAACTACCCCTACACCCTTTCTATGCACTCATTTTTAGTGCAAGATACCCCTAGTACACCCCTCTGAACCTATCCTTTTCGTGGTTCTCATAATTTTCTTGTGGATTCAGAATTATTAATAAAGAGCATTGTTTACACCCCACCAAAATGTTACACTCAAATAGCCTTAGCCTTCCTTTTATGTACTCATTTTTAGTACATTATTGTTATCACATTTGTTAAACCCCAGTTAATTATTTACTTGAGTACATGGTTGCTAAGTCGAGTCATTATTAGTGTATACAGTTTTGGGATGATTAGGATTCATGGTAGTTTTTATTATATGGAGAAATGGGGAAGAAAAGTTAAGTCATTACCCCTATATTTGTCTAATATTCTCCATGTTATGTTGATCCTTCTCAATTCGGGTCATTAGTTAGTTTATGTTATTGAGTATTAAAAACTCAAGTGTAGGGAGGAAATTATAACCCCCAAGTCATGTATATTATTTATGTTTCAGCAGATGGCAGGGCAAAAGTGTATGGAAAAAATAGAAAAAATGAAAAAAAGCAAAAAAATATGTTAGATACGGGCTGTTATCTTGCCATTGTTTATGTTGAAGAAAGTGTCGAGAAAAGAAAAGAAATATATTGATGTAGTGTTTGTATATTTGTCCTAGTTTCGTCGAGTCTTAGCTTAGCAACGCCTTTTACATGTATTCTTGTAGATAATTACCTTGTCACCAGTCAAAATTCCCCTAAATATCCCCAACCGTGTTTCCTTTACCCTACACCTAAACATCACAACCCTTTAAAGACCTATTTGATAGTAATTCCTAGGTGCTTACGCCAAATTTGTGGAGGTTTTGGTCCATTATCAAGCTTATGGTAATTTATATATTATGACAGGTCGTGAGTGTTTATTTTCCCATTTCCTATATTGTTATAATTCATTATTACACCCGAGAGAATGAGAGAATCCAAACACTTATGTGAGGTGCTAGTATGTAATTTTTATGCTTTTAATTACGAAGTCTAACTGGTTCTGCCATGAATTATCTTTATTGAGTAGGGTAAATGCCCCCGATTTTGCTATTTACTAGGTAGAAAAGCTCATTTGCTTGAGGACAAGCAAATCGCAAGTGTATGGGGTATTTGATGAGGTGTCATTTTATACACTTTTTCGGGGTCATTTAACCCCCCGAAATCATGCAAATATCTCCATTTATCGTGCTTAATCGTATCTTTTTGTCATTTTAGCATTTGGAAGGTATTTGGAGGAAATACACGTGACTTGGACTCAATTTGGGAAGAAACGGGATAAGATTTCAACTTTACACGAAGATGATCAAGATATGGCTTACAGTTCGTGGAGACGGCGTCAGGATTTCTTGTGACGCCGTCAAAGTATTCAAGAGACGACGTCAAGACCTTTTATGACGACGTCGAATTAGCCGACTCTGAGAAGCCCAAAGAAGATTCTACGGGCTGACGACGTCGTAATTAACAAGCAACGTCGCCGCAACTTAATCTCTATATATACAAACCCTACTTTTTTGTTTTGTGTGGAAAACTTTGAGGAACGAACCTATACTTTGTAGAAGTGTTTTTAGATGATTTTTAGGTTTTTCTAACCCTTTTGTAGCCACTATAACTCCATGTTTAATTCAAGTGAAGTTCCTTATTCCTTTTAATCTTTCGATATGTCTATGTATTGTTTGATTAATTGTTATTCGCTTTCAATTAACATGCTTGGCTAAATATAATTTATGTTTGCCTGTGATTGCATGAAACATAGTTTTTAATCTTTTGTTATTACTTCTTGTTAATGATGTGCGCGTTAGTCTTTAGAAAACTAGCTTCTTAATTGCAAAGTGAAGACGTCTAGGGAAACGCGGCTAAGTTAGATGATACGCACACAATAGTATTGATGACATCAAATAACATTACTTTTATAGCATCATTTATCCCATGTAAATAACCCATTGACACGTATGAAATTAATCACCTTTTACTATATAATATATATATAATAAATATAAATATATAATAATAAGAGGATAATTAAAATTATCAATCAATAAAATTCCAAGAGGCTTTTTTTAAAGGATAATCACTTTTGACCAAAGCAAAACCCTAAAAAACCTTCCCGGGTCGTGTCCCGACGAGGTGTGAATGGAAAATCGAGGTAACGTTTGTTAAACAATGCTTGAATATCACAAATTAGAGTTGGATTTCTATTTCTACTAATAATATGCTAAAATAAACAAAGGCAAACTAAAACGAAAGCAATTAAGGCTAAAACACTAAAAACGATAACGGGATTCAAATCCCGTTCTTTAAAAAACTAAATCCTAAAATTTTAACCCTACAAAAACAAATTTACTTTTTAATAGTCCTAAATGATAAAGGAAAAATTTTCTAAAAAAGAATATATTTTATTTGACTTTATATTTTTTATTATGAATTAAATACATTTTTTTTTTTTATTTTAAATCTAAAAAATTAATTAAAAAAACTAAACTAATGTGGAAATCTAGAAAAATGCAGGAAAATACTTTAAGCTATATAGAATATAAGAAAAATAAGAATTTTGAAAAACAACTTATAAATAAGCTGGAAATAAGCTACAAAGGGCTGATAAGCAAAAAGGACTAAAAGGACTTAAGTAATTAATTGTACAAATATAAAACCAAGGCCCCGCAGGTGCTAATGTTAAGAGAGTTGTGTTAAATGCTTGGGTGTTAGCAAAAGGGAAGGTCACAAGGTTCGACTCCTGTTTACCTCGCTTTTTTATAAAACCAATTTTTTTAATTTTCTCTTTTAAAACTATTGATAGAAATAACGCAAAACACAAGCAACTTTAACAAAAGGAGTTTTTACACAACTTAAAAATAAGCCAGGAGTAAGCTGAAAAAGGGGTGACAGAATTGACTGAAAATGAACAAGTATGACAGGTTTTTCAAAACTTTTGCATAACATGAAACGGACCATAAACCTTTGAGACCAGATGATAATATGACTTAAGAGAGCAAAATAAACATGAAAACATGAACTTAAAAGATTTCAAAGCCAAGAATTAAAATAAGCACAATGAGAGCTTTTTAATAACACAGATTCATAACATACCTACATAAAATTTAAACTTAAACTAATACCTAAAATAGATTAAGAGGCCTCTAAATTAGTAATCAAATCTCCCAAATGGGTCAAAACAATACTAACAATGGTTAGTACTGTTCTTTGCCAAACACCCCTTTAAACTTATATTCATGATTTTGAGCTTGATAACTTAAGATTTAGCACTAAAACCTCAAAGACCAGATAATTTTTAGCTAAATACAAACCTAATGAACAACTTTTAACAACTAAATATGTCAAAATAACAAGATTAACAACTATGCTACTTTATAAGCTATTTAAGACAAATTTTGCCAAAACTTGAAACAACAAGATTTAAACTACAACTAGCATTAAAACATGATCAAACCATAATAATAAGACATATAAAGCAGAGATAAGCAATAATAAGCACAGTTAGCCAGCAATAAGCTGATGCAACTTTCTAATCTAAAAATGACTTTTGAGAACTTACAAAGGTCCATAGTTTTTGTGAATGATTAAAGCACTCAAATCAGCTTATAACCAACCTATAGCTTATCCACATAAGCACTAACCCATGGCCATCCTTTATACACCATGCTCTAAGTGAGTTTGATAGATTCTTTGATGATTTTGATGAAATAGTAACTCAAAACACTATGAACTATGTAAAAGTTCATAAAACTTGAGTGAACAACTTATAACAAGTACAAATGAGCTTATAAGATCTTATAAAACACTTTTGATAACTTTTGAACACAAATTTAAGGAAAACAGATTTTAAGCTAAAACTTGAAATTTCATTAATTCATAAAAGAAGTTACAAGACTTTGAAAATAAGCTAAACTATTAATACAATAAGCTGAAAAACTACTAAAAACTAGATATCCCCAAAGGCTTATGTTAGGATATCATTTCATCACCAAACACAAAAATAAGAAAAATAGATTTTAGAGAGAGAAAGTAAAAAAGAAAAATGGTTACTTGTTCATAAAAAGAAAAATGAGAAGCAACACCCTCTCCACACTTGGAGAGGGCTTTAAATAGATACAAGAGAGGACTATACTTGTGGGCTTTGTGTTGGGCCGGTTCATAATACAAATGGGCTTGAGCTCGACAACTAGGCCCAACTAGCTAAACTAAATTCCCGTAAACTACGAGTTACTTATACAAGGCTCGGGAATATATAATGACCATCACTTTAATAAAAATACACGGCTAACAATCTCCCCCTAAGGGGTGGTCATTCAATTGTGGATCCTTCTTGTGACGTCTTGAGTCTTGGAGCCTTGTATTCTTGGGAATTCCTTTTGAAGTTCCATTTGCATGCTTGTGATCTTGGATCTTGATCTTTAACTTGATATTCTTTGACAAAATACTGATATCATGGTCTTTGGCCTTGATTTGTCTTGACTACTGAGATCTCTAAATCTTCATCCTTGAATCTTTATGCCGCCTTGCGATCTTGTGTCTCCACCCTCATGCTCAAGATCTTGAAAGCTTGCTTACAATCTCCCTCGACATTTTCTTTTAACATGATTACTTGTACCATATCATGGAAGGAGTAGTACCATATCTACTTGTGAGATGTTATTGTCAAAAATGTTCTTTTGAGGAAGTGCTTGTACATCAGAGATTGCGGAAGACTTTGATAGTTTGAGCTTTCATCATGTATATATCTTTGTCAATTGAGCATGAGGTATTGAATATTGACTCCGCTGGAATGAGGTTGTAACGCCGTCACTTATACCTGAAAATTGATGTTAGTGATAAACAGCAGATATAGACAAATATGGATTTGTCATTCGTCTTGAGTTTGGTTACATTAAACTCCGGTTCCGTGAGGACCGTTTTATAGTATAAATACTATACCTGTAATCAGGTAGGATCAATTTAGAAGAACCTCCTTGACAGGGTTTCCAACTAAAAGTATTAGATCCTCTAACGCGATTGCATTAGATTCACCGTACTTGCTTGTTCTCATTACCGGAACGTCTTAAAGCAGACAACACGGTAAGAGTGAATCAAATAGTTACTATCTTTCTGATTGAGTTGTCAATTCATATACTGGACCAAAATCGATATCTAGTTGACACAAGCTTGATTCATTTAGAATCTCGCAAGTCACCTACCAAGAGCTTGTTTGATGTTGGCTCAAGAAGGATTTCCATCGTCACTGTGTATACTAAAGAGTATCACTCTGATGTTCTGGCAATTATCATAAGGATAATGCGTAGGACTTACTGATGCCAAATGTTGTATAATGATGTACGACATTTTATATATTGGGATTTGTGTCCTAGTGAGATTTTTGATAGATCTCGTTGTCTCTAGACTCTATAAATGCACATTTGTTATTTGGTAATCGAGGGCTGGAGCACAAAACAAGATGCATTTCAATCCTAAAATGTCCAAAAGGGATAAATTCATCGTCCTCGACTTTTCACTCGTCCCAAACCAAGTTAGAAACAACAAATCAACCATTTAAAATATGAGCTAAGCATACTAACATGCTCATACTTGTACCTTGTACTTTTCACTCCCGACATTTATTTCGTTTTATGTTAGTGTGATATTTCAGAATTTAACAAGGATAAACCTTTTTAAGAAAATTGCAATATTTTTATTGCTTTACGTTCCACACAAGAATTATGATTTTAAAGGCGAGATCATTCAATGTAGCGACTTTCTTCTCGACACGTCCCAGCCGAGACTGGCTTAGGTGACCAGGCTTTTGACACCTCACAGAGAATAGTATCAGAACTCACGGACCTTCGGTTTCAAAAATTCTTAGGGTTCCCGTTAATAAAACAATTCATTTAGAAAAACCATAATCTTAAAACGAGTTGTTTAGTTCAATGCTTATTTTGAATATAAGAAAAACGAGATTTTCCGATATTTATTTAAATCTAGATATAATCACACTTATCTTAATTATATTTTTACAAAGGACATCCTCGACCTTTTAGAAGGCTGCAACATCGGTTGTGAGCCTACAAGATGCAGCAAACTTTTATTAGTCTCGGATTATTATTCTCACTATGAGCTTTCTTTAGAAGGCTGCAACATCGGTTGTGAGCCGGCAAGATGTAGCAAACTTTTATCAGCCCACAGTTTATAATTATTATCATTTTTTATATTACCATGATATATAAAGAAAACTTCCTTTTAGAAAATTTAAGATAATTTGAAACTACGACTAGATAAATTAATGTTGTCGACAACTTAATAAAGCTTTAATATAAAAAAAAATTTGATTTAAGTTTAATTTTCGAAAATAGCACGTATTATTAGTCTGGTTTAGGAGCTTATGGGAGAAAAAAGCCACAAATTACACTTATGAGCTCTTAAGATTTCCAAATAATCCTTGTTTAGCATCTAACTCATAATTAACTCTATCATTTTTCGTTCTTCGCAAATTTAAAATCTTTAATAAAAAGATCCGTGAATGCTTAGTCTAAAAGTTAAGGAACAAGCTAGAGCTCAACACGCTCGATCGAGTCAAAATTTATTCTTATTCTACCCAGTAGGAAAGTCAACATTGTGACAAAAACACTTATTTTAGTTTTGAAATTTTTTAAATTTTTTTCATTTTTTTGGTATTTTGGTGGTAAAGATGGGCCTCAATGTTTTAAGAAGGGTCTCTACGTAAATCCTAAGTTGTTTATTAAGTATGCTTAAAGATAAACGTTAGTCGATAAGATTTGGAATGTGTAGTATACTAAGATGAAAATTCAATCGCAAGACATTTTCATTTATGCATAAGTTTGACTTATTTAGATTAATTGGGAAATCAAGGATTAAACTAAAATGGGGGAGGATTGTTGGTGATTTTAGTGTCATCGAGCATTTTGTGTAATGGTGATTTACACGAGACCAAAGTGATTTCAAGTTAAGTTATAATACAAGTTAGGAGGTGTGGAGTGCACGTTTGTATAAACAAATTAACTTGATTTCGGATATAATGAATGGCATAATTTGTGACAAAAAATTCGTCACTAGGTCGTCGCAACCATTTAATAGATGTGACTATTGTAAATAGTGACAGAAAACCTGTCGCTATTAAGTTTTGCTGGAATGTATTTGAAAGTTAGTTATTTCTAACTAAAAGATATATCCATTCATGAAAGGGTGTGACTTTTCATTTGTTTATTATAAAATAAACATCATTTTGGTCTTTCATTATTAAAAATGAAGAATCATAACAACATACAATCTTCTTCATGTTTTTGCTCTCATTCTTGTGCCTAGAATTTGAGTGTGTTAACTATACGAATTTCGTGTAACCCAAGGCACAAATAGGGTTGAAATATTGTATTCGGAAAGTGAACTATACACGATTCAAGAATTATCCATGCAATCTTTCATTATCAATACCCTAAATACCAACAATAAATCAAAACACCGTGTTCTTATAAGAATCCCAACACTATATATGGTTCCTTCTATCATGCATTTCGTTCGTATCATGGTTTTTCTTAATTCATTTTGGCTCTATAAATAAATACGTTCAGTTAAATACAAATCAAGATCATTCCCTTTAACAAACATGTTCTGAGCATTCCACTTGATGATTTCCATGGTGGGGCAAGTTTTTATCATAGTGTGTTAGCTGTAAAAGTTGAGGTGGAAAACTAGTTTTGAGCAAAAGCATCCCATGTACAATTATAGAACAACACGTTGCCGGATGATGAAAGTAAAAGAAGAAACGGATCAACTTAGCGGATAGTGACCAGAATTAGACGGTGATATATGGCTTTGATACTTAAAACTTACTTTCGTTTAATTGCATCAAGCTTACAAGAGGCTCATTCAAGACTTCTTTCTCATTTTAACTTCGATATATGCAACAATCCGAACTCTTTTTTAACTTTTTTCGTTTTTAAAAAACTATACAAAAGTATCAAAGTTTTAGATAATTACCATCGACCGGCACTTATTGACAACGCAACGTAGTAGCTAACGGGTAAAAATGAGTAATTATTGCGACGGGTCATTCGACCTATCCAACACGTTGCATTTGATTGAAGGCACTCATCAAATTAATTGGGGTCATGTTTTCACGGAGGTAGTTGGTTTCAATTTCAAACAATAAAAAGAGGCCACGTAGTATGTGGGTCTTTTGACATATAAAAGGCCAATGTGATTCACACTTCTATCATATCATCGACCACCACCGGTAGATATTAAATTATTAATCACATGATACCAACCGAACATTATGACCTTTAAGCCGTTGCTTTAACTTTTCACTAACTTAATCCGATTAGCTATAGTTGTACACGTTGAGAATAATAAAGATTATATATATAATAATATATATACGCAACAAAGATGACGTTACTTTTGTTTTTTCTCGATTGTAGAAACAAATTGTCTTAGAAATTTAGGTATGCTCCGTAATAGATTATATCAAAGTGTGAACACTGAAGATCAGAGAAAAAGAAATTCCGTAGTTATTATTATCAAAAGGAAAGTTGAAAAACAGGGAAAAAAGAGAAAAGAAAGAAAATAATTGTTATATATATAAAAGTGAGAAGTAAATTAAAATAAGAAGTGGTGAGAAGTGACTAAAACCACACATTTGAGATGCAACGACTTGCATTAGATGTATTTCTATTCATTTAGATGCAGAACTATATATATATGGGCGCGTTCTATGCAGAACTATATTTAGATGCAGAACAGTATAGAACACTCTTGTACCAATAAGAATTTTGTATTATTAATATTTTAAATTTAAATCAAAAGGGTGTAATAGTAAAACACATTTTATCCGACTCTTCAGGAAACATCCTAACGCACATCAATGCCAGTTCCTAAAAACGTTGGTTATAGCATACCACATCGGTACCTTTAACCTTTAGATTCCACATCTCAACCTTAAGCTTCTTAATCTCGCCCTTGGGCAGTACTTGTCGGTCATCATCTTTTTTAGGTTTGTCCAAGTCATTTCATATGCAAAATCGTGACCAACAGTCCTAACGTGGAAGTTCCACCACGTTAAAGCACTTCCAAGAAGAGTACAAGTGGCAAACTTGATTTGGTTTTCCACCGTGCAGTTGCTTATACGGAACGCAGTTTCCATTCTTTTAAACCACTAAGTCAACTCGACAACCTTCAGTACCCTTGAAATTTAGGGGTTGGCATTTCATAAAGTCTGGGTAATTGCACTCTCTAGCAGCTTGAACTGTCCTTCTAACACCCGTTCCTGAATCATGGCTATCTTTTCCATTTCTACTTCTGGTTGCATCACGTTCTGCCAACACATCGGCAACTCCTTGGGCAATTACTATTTTAAGTTGAGCATCAGTCATCGGGGTAGTAGTGGTGGTTGTTGTGGCTGGTGATGATCTTGTGGTTCTTTTCTTTGGTGCTATTTTCTTCAAAATCACACGAAAATATAATATCCGTTAGATTTCATACAATCATAACCGCGACATGACATATACATAATAAATAAAGTGAGATCACATCACACGGTGAAATATACAACTGAATTGAAATTAACAATGGTGTAGCTAAATCGACATTCATTCATAATAAATTTGATTACAGACATGACATAATACATCCATTCCATATATAATCTAGAAAACATACATGACCGGTTCGGTTACAAAACGATCACTACCATTAGGTTACAAGATGAAAATAAAACCTAGAGCCTTACTAGCCGGGAGTTACCCATAATACTTAGTAGGCTATACAAAATAGCTAAGACATAACCAAATCAAAGAACTACTACTGGCCTCCTCTGGTACATCATGATGTGTTGGATCCCTAGCAGGTCTCTGCTGACTCTGTAATGCTACCATCTGAGTCTGCAATGTCCTCAGCAAAGTTAGTTCCTCTACGAGCTGTGCCTGCTATCTATGGTCTGCTGCCCGCAAATCTCCAATCTCAGTCTGATGTGCTAAAACCGTAGTACGTAGTGCTCTAACCTCAGAACATGCCGTATCACTGGCATCCATAGACCGTGCCCATGCCTCTCGGGTAGCTCTGGCCTCACCCTCCATCAGTCTAGCCATGCGAGCATGGGAGCGCCTATGTCTATGTAGCAAGTTGAGCTGACCGCTCATCACTAATCTATCATCCTATGCATCGTCAAGTCTCCTACAAATCTCATCTGTATCCTGCCTAACAGTAGTGACAAAATATGTCATCCTCTGACCCAACTCTGCCACATCAGTCGCTGGTATCTCCTCTACAGTCTCATCTAAATCCTCCCAAACGTTAGTAATCCTGTAACCTATCTCTCTATCCAGGTCACGCCTAATCTTAGCATCCAAAGTGCCTACAAAACCATAATCTGCTCTAAAGCCTCCAGTATGCCTAGTAGCAGGAGTAGATGAGCTCTTCCCGATATCATATTTAGGACCAGGAGCAATGCATAACCTCTTTCGAGGTGGTAACGTAACCTCGGGAACATCCGCTCTACAAACAGTAGAGGGTAGAAGCAAAGGTGGTGATGATGTAGGTAATGGTATAGGTAAAAGTGGTGATGTCCCTGATGGTGGTGTCCCTGATCGAGGTGCTAGGATGTAAGTAGATGGTGCGACAGCTCTCATCAGAACCATGGATGCTCTGGTGCGTAAAAGTATAATAGGTGGTGGTAGTGGTATTGGATGGGAAGTAGATGGTGACTCGGTTCTCAACCGGATCATAGCAGCTCTGTAGCCTAATGGATGAGTAGGACTAATGGGTAGTAGTGGAGATGGTATCTGTGGTAGTAGTGATGAGTATGATGTAAGTGGTGATGGTGGAGGTGATGGTAATGGTAATGTAGCGGCAATTGCAGCAATCAGTGCCTCAGTATATGCTGCCATAGGAGGCTGTGGTCGGACGGTCATCCGCGCCCCACGGGTACCAGTCTGGGGTGGTAGGACGGAGTCGGCCGGAGCTAGGTGCTCCTCCTCCTCCTCATCCTCGCCCTCGTCCTCCTCCTTGTCATCAGCATCATCTCCCAAGGACTCCTCTTCCTCATCATCTTTGTCAACGGGATAATCAGCTGGATCCTCCTCAGGATCCTCATCATCCTCTTCCGGATCCTCTTCGGGATCAGACTCGGTAATATAACCCGGTGAGTCAGTAGTAGGTGAGATAGTAGCAGGCAGTAGCTGCTCCTCAGCTGGAAAAACATCATCCTCGGGTGGCATAAACTCTGGGTATGCAGGCTCCGAAACATATGGTACATAGACAGGTGAAGGTGGGTGCTCAGGACCAGGCACGTAATCAGGAGATAGTGGGTGCATCAGTAGTACGCCATATCCGTAGACCACAACTCCAGGAGAGCCTACGTCTGATGGCTCCTCGTAGTCGCTGGATATTGATGTGTAGGTGACCGTGGAATGCTCTGAATCTGACATGACAAAATCTGTGACGATAAAAAGTAGCTTATATAAGTATTAATATAAGACTCTTATCGTAATATACGTAATATATATTATAAACACGTATATCAATCATGAATGTATCTAGTCTAACCAACTAATGCAACAACTAGTGAGTGTATGTCCCGTGAAAACCCATTTGTATGAATGCAATGTTTGAACACGGTTATAGTCCAAGTAAAAACATTTGAACTGGTTCTCTATAACCTTGGTTCCAGATACTAATCTGTAACACCCCCAAATTGGGTTGCAAAGGAATATGGGTCATGGGAGTGTTACTTCATAGTCAAACACAAGATGTGTCTACTGAGCACTACCGCAAAAGAGTCTAACAACTGATACACAGGATTTAAACACAATTAATTGTAATAAAAGGGGGTACCAGCCCCAAAGCTTCACTTGTTATTGTTCAAATCTCAAGCTCACGCACATAACAAATTTTCCCTAACATGTAAAGCCACTGGAATAAACTTTACACTTACCATGACTTCTCAAAATATGACACCAATGTAATCGCCCTGTCCTTGTACCACATTGACCTTCCCTTGAGAAACACATTCTTTAAAAAAGTCTACAAAAAAAGTTGGTTAAATTCAAAGAGATTGTCACATGTATCACAACCACTAGCTGTGGTACCATCAGCATTTTACCCAGTGTATATAATTGCCACATATGCAAACATCACCAACATGTACTTGAACGTTTCCTAATAAGCATCATTACACTGAGCACAACATATCTAAATTGTCGCCTAAAAATATACCCAACATTGCCCCTTATTATGTTCTAACCCGCACCCTCCCAAATCCGACATGGTATACCAGTCTCGTTTTCCGGCAAAACGCATAGTGCGCGCAACTCACCGTAAGGGATGGTCAATCCAAAATAGATCTACTTTATAACATATCACGCTTACTCAGTACTTGATAGATCCTGATAATGGCTATTAATGGGATTTATCTCTACAATCAGGCCATACGAAATCATAAGAAAAAAATTTTTCACTTTAGTGTTCCCACTTAGTGAAAAACAATGCATATTTCCACCTCAGAACATGTAAAACATATACATATAAACGTGGGCTATTGACACACACCTTGAGTGAATGAATCAACAAAAAAATACACAGTACTGTAAAAATGCGCACGCAATGTTCGAATGCAACCTAATTAAAAATAGGTCATACTGAGTACTAAATTAAATAAATAAATAATCCGTATAACAAACTATCTAGACTACATCACCATCTAATTGTATTTGTGAAATAATATTTATAAAGTTAAAATGTTTATAAATATTTCTTTAGTAAAAATGTCGTAACTTTCTCGTTTTAAGTCCGTTTTGTACGTTCTTTATGTCCACGCTTTTGTGTAAAAAAGATATATCAAAATATTATATTTTAATATTTTTAACTCTCTGATAAACAGTGATTTTAACTGTTCATGCACTTTATAAAATTATTTTTATAAATTTAATTATTGAAATCTCGTAAAAGTCATATCTTATTCGTTTTAACTCCGATTTTAGTGATTCTTTCGAGCACATCCTCGTAATTAAAAATTCTATCTAATTACAATTTTTTCCAAAAAGTTTCTGTAATGAATAGTAATTTGTTTTTATAAAATTATTTTTATAAAAGTATTTATTATCGTAAACTTGCAAATGGCGTATTGACACTTAACATAACACCTTTACTATATATATAAATATAAATATATATAATATAAGAATTAACAAAGTATCAATAATAAGAATTCCGTAAGGCTTTTAGAAGGGATAATCACTTTTGACCAAAGCAAAACCCTAAAAAACCTTCCCGGGTCGTGTCCCGACGAGGTGTGAATGGAAAATCGAGGTAACGTTTGTTAAACAATGCTTGAATATCACAAATTGGAGTTGGTTTTCTATTTCTACTAATAATATGCTAAAATAAACAAAGGCAAACTAAAACGGAAGCAATTAAGGCTAAAACACTAAAAACGATAACGGGATTCAAATCCCGTTCTTTAAAAAACTAAATCCTAAAATTTTAACCCTACAAAAACAAATTTAATTTTTAATAGTCCTAAATGATAAAGGAAAATTTTCTAAAAAAGAATTATATTTTTTTGACTTTTATATTTTTTATTATGAATTAAATACAGTTTTAATCTAAAAAATTAATTAAAAATACTAAACTAAATGGGAAAATTCTGGAAAAATGCAGGAAAATACTTTAAGCTATATAGAATGCAAGAAAAATCAGAATTTGAAAAACAGCTTATAAATAAGCTGGAAATAAGCTACAAAGGGCTGATAAGCAAAAAGGGCTAAAAGGACTTAAGTAATTAATTGTGTAAATATAAACCAGATGGCCCTACCGGTGCTAATGGTTAAGAGAGTGTGTGTTAAATGCTTTGGGTGTGCAAAGGGGAGGTCATAGGTTCGACCCCTGTGACCTCTCTTTTTTATAAACCATTTTTTTAATTTTCTTTTTAAAACTTTTATAGAATAAGCAAACACAAGCAACTTTAACAAAAGGAGTTTTTACACAACTTAAAAATAAGCCAGGAATAAGCTGAAAAAGGGGTGACAGATGTCACACCCCCAGACGGGGCCTGGACGGAATACGTGTCCAGGGGCGTGACTTTATTGAGTATCTCAAGTACAAAGCATAAAGAACGACCTCTAAGGGTACGTTTTGAAAAATAAACACCGTTGCAATTAAAAGATTTCTAAGCCAAGAATTAAAATAAGCACAATGAGAACTTTTTAATAACCATAAATTATAACATAACCCCCCCTTACATAAAACCTTAAAACTTGTTTTTAAACTTAAACTAATACCTAAAATAGAGTAAGAGGCCTCTAAATTTGTAATCAAATCTCCCAAATAGGTTAAATGGGTTAAAACGGTACTAATAATGGGTAGTATTGTTCTTTGCCAAACACCCTTTAAACTTATATTCATGATTTTGAGCTTGATAACTTATGATTTAGCACTAAAACCTCAAAGACCAGATAATTTTTAGTTAAATACAAACCTAATGAACAAATTTTAACAACTAAATAAGCCAAAATAACAAGATTAACAACTATGCTACTTTATAAGCTATTTAAGACAGATTTTGCCAAAACTTAAAACAACAGGATTTAAACTACAACTAGCATTAAAACATGATCAAACCACAATAATAAGACATATAAAGAAGAGATAAGCAATAATAAGCACAGTAAGCCAACAATAAGCAGATTCAACTTTTTAATCTAAAAATGACTTTTGAGAACTTACAAAGGTCCAGAGTTTTTGTGAATGATTCAAGCACTCAAATCAGCTTATAACTAACCTATAGCTTATCCACATAAGCACTAACCCATGTCCATCCATTATACACCATGCTCCAAGTGAGTTTGACAGATTCTTTGATGATTTTGATGAAATAGTAACTCAAACACTATGAACTATGTAAAAGTTCATAAAACTTAAGTGATTAAGCTTATAAACAAACAAAAAAAAAAAACACCCCCCAACTTAAAATGAGCTTATGAGATCTTATAAAACACTTTTGATAACTTTTAAACACAAATTTAAGGAAAACAGATTTTAAGCTAAAACTTGAAATTTCATTAATTCATAAAAGAAGTTACAAGACTTTGAAAATAAGCTAAACTATTAATACAATAAGCTGAAAAACTACTAAAAACTAGATATCCCCAAAGGCTTACAAAGTGCCCTATTTATACTAAAATCTTCAAAGTCTTGGGGTCTTCATGTGTGTTTTCTGTGTGAGGAGAAACGAGGGTGTGTTTCTTGTGTGAGTAGCTACAAAGCTTCCATCTCAGCCATTAATCTTGAGTGTTCTCCAAGGGGTCTGATCTCAACCCTTGATTTTGTGTCATCTTCCTTTGACGAATGAGATTGTGTGGGATTGCCAAGGTGGAATTGGCTTCTTATGAGTGGGGTAGAAGTTTGAGAGTGATGGGTTTGTTTGATGGTGCAGTAGTCGAGGTGAGGGGGATGATGAATAGTGACGTTTGGGCGGGAAAGGTTTAAGGGTCTGTTGGTTTTGATATAAAAGACTTAACGGGCGTTTGCCCTGTTTTTGTTAAGTGTTTGCATCGTTAGTCCTTTTGGACTAACAATGTTAGTCCTTAAGGACTAACGACATAAAGGTTAAGGGTGTTGTGGGCTTAACGATAGTTAAATGTGTTTGGGCCAGGTTAACTGTTTTGGGCCAGGATTTTAAATAAAAGGGAATTGGGCTTTTTTAGTTTATAAATAAGTATATTGGGTTGATCCGGCCCATTAAGTGGGGAACGGGTTGACCCAATAAGATACTTATGCCTTCGGCTTCGGTTTCGTCTTTGACTTGTTGACTTTGGTTGACTTTAACTTTTTTCACGCTTTTCCATTCCCGTGCTCGGTTTTGTCGTGTTGGCTTTGTTTTTGTCATTTTCTTAGATATCCGTTACCTGCACAATATAAATGCAAAACACACAAATACAATGTATTTTTGGTATGTTTTTAGTCTTTTAGGCACGTTTTCCTAGGTAAATGGTATGTGTAATTAAGCACATACCAAAATCCCCCATACTAAGATATTGTCGTGTCCTCACGCAATGCCATAAGTAAACACTTAAGAATACTAAGATCTCATCCCCCTAAATAATTACCTCGAGTAGGCTAAGTGTTCAATCAAGGGGGAAATAAGTAACTAATAGTTTTGAAAAGCCTTATTTTTACCATTTTAAAATATTTACACTTATTACCACATATATTTTTGTATTTTTCCTTTTTCTCATTTTTTTGTACTTTTCATTTCAAGCAATTAACTAACATGTTTGACTTTTGTTATTTTTATAACTTTAGGGTCACAAAACAAGATGCATTTCAATCCTAAAATGTCCAAAAAGGATAAATTCATCGTCCTCGACTTTTCACTCGTCCCAAACCAAGTTAGAAACAACAAATCAACCATTTAAAATATGAGCTAAGCATACTAACATGCTCATACTTGTACCTTGTACTTTTCACTCCCGACATTTATTTCGTTTTATGTTAGTGTGATATTTCAGAATTTAACAAGGATAAACCTTTTTAAGAAAATTGCAATATTTCTATTGCTTTACGTTCCACACAAGAATTATGATTTTGAAGGCGAGATCATTCAATGTATAGACTTTCTTCTCGAAACATCCCAGCCGAGACTGGCTTAGGTGACCAGGCTTTTGACACCCTACAGAAAATAGTATCGGAACTCACGGACCTTCGGTTTAAAAATTCTTAGGCTTCTCGTTAATAAAACAATTCATTTTAGAAAAAATCACAATCTTAAAACGAGTTGTTTAGTTCAATGCTTATTTTGAATATAAGAAAAACGAGATTTTCCGATATTTATTTAAATCTAGATATAATCACACTTATCATAATTATATTTTTAACAAAGGAAATCCTCGACCTTTTAGAAGGCTGCAACATCGGTTGTGAGCCTGCAAGATGCAGCAAACTTTTATTAGTCTCGGATTATTATTCTCACTATGAGCTTTCTTTAGAAGGCTGCAACATCGGTTGTGAGCCGGCAAGATGTAGCAAACTTTTATCAGCCCACAGTTTATAATTATTACTCATTTTTTATATTACCATGATATATAAAGAAAACTTCCTTTTAGAAAATTTAAGTATAAATTTGAACTAAGACTAAATAAATTAATGTTGTCGACTACATTAATAAAGCTTTAATATAAAAAAATTTGATTTAAGTTTAATTTTCGAAAATAGCACGTATTATTAGTCTGGTTTAGGAGCTTATGGGAGAAAAAGCCACAAACTACACTTATGAGCTCTTAAGATTTCCAAATAATCCTTGTTTAGCATCTAACTCATAATTAACTCTATCATTTTTCGTTCTTCGCAAATTTAAAATCTTTAATAAAAAGATCCGTGAATGCTTAGTCTAAAAGTTAAGGAACAAGCTAGAGCTCAATACGCTCGATCGAGTCAAAATTTATTCTTATTCTACCCAGTAGGAAAGTCAACATTGTGACAAAAACATTTATTTTAGTTTTGAAATTTTTTAAATTTTTTTCATTTTTTTGGTATTTTGGTGGTAAAGATGGGCCTCAATGTTTTAAGAAGGGTCTCTACGTAAATCCTAAGTTGTTTATTAAGTATGCTTAAAGATAAATGTTAGTCGATAAAATTAGGATATTAGATTCCCAAAATGAAGCTGAGGATTTAAAGCTCGAGTGAACGAAGGACAAAACCATGAGCATGGGAGGCTTCAAAATCTGGGCAATCCTGGACGTATAACACAACACAAAACACGAGAATGGAAGAGGCACACCTCCTCACGTTACACTTATTAGAAAATAGAAAGAAGATCAAAGGATAAGCATATGTTGCCTCTTACAAAGCGCTTGTTTAAGGTCACTTAGTTTGACCCGTCCCCGAATTCATTGGTCCTTAGGGAAAGTTTATAGATCCGGGACAACCATATGTGGTATGTCCCCTCCAAAGTAATGCTTAAGTCGATGACCATTCACCTTGAAGTTTGGCCTGTCGGTTTGAGATAACTTGACGGTGCCATATGGAAATACTTGGGTAACGGTGAATGGTCCAGTCCAACGGGTCTTAAGCTTTCCCAAGAAAATATTTTATCGAGAATTAAAGAGGAGGACTCAATCACCAACGTTGAAAACGCGGTTCTTGATCTTGGAGTCATGGATCCTTTTTGTCTTCTCTTTGTAGATCAAAGAGTTCTCATAGGCTTGATCACGAAGTTCATTCAATTCATTCATTTGAACTTTCCGGTGATCACCCGCGGTAACAAGGTCATAATTGCAATGTTTCAAGGCCTAGTAGACCTTATGCTCAAGCTCGATAGGTAGATGACACGCCTTTCCGTACACCAACTTGTAAGGAGTGCACCCGATGGGTGTCTTGAATGCGGTATGGAAGGCCCATAATGCATCATCCAACTTATCGGACCACAAAGCACGGTTTTCACCTACGGTCCTCTCAAGAATGTGTTTCAAGCCATGATTTGACACCTCAACTTGTCCACTTGTTTGTGGGTGATACGCGGTGGAGAGACGGTGAGTAACTCCGTATTTAAGCATGACCTTTGCAAATTGGTCATTGCAAAAATGGGTACCGCGATCACTGATGATAGCACGAGGGGTCCCAAATCGGGCGAAGAGAGATTTTAAGAATTTGCAAACAACTCGGGCGTCATTGGTGGGGAGCGCTTTTGCTTCAACCCATTTTGACAAATAATCGACGGCCACGAGTATATACTTGTTCCCTCGTGAAGACGGGAATGGTCCCATAAAATCGATGCCCCAAACGTCAAAGATCTCACAAACTTGGATTGCATTTTGTGGCATTTCATCCCTTTGTGAGATTTTTCCTTGACGTTGACAAGCGTCACATCGGGTGACCAAGTCATGGGCATCTCGGTAAATAGTCGGCCAATAAAATCCGGCATCAAAGACTTTCTTAGCGGTGTAGTTGGCACCATGATGTCCCCCGGTGGGTCCATTATGGCAAGCCATGAGGATATCATGGGCTTCTTGGCCAAAAACACACCGCCGAATCACTTGATCTGCACATACTTTAAACAAGTAGGGGTTGTCCCAAAAACAATGCTTAACGTCTTTGAAAAATTTCTTATTTTGTTGGGACGACATCCCTTTTACAACAAAATTCCCCGCATGGTAATTTGCAAAGTCGGCAAACCATGGGGTACTATCATCACCACGAAAAGTTACCATACCAAGTGTCTCTAGAGGAAATGTTTCATTTATTTCCTTGTTCTCGAGCACACTTTGATGAGGATCCTCTAATCGGGAAAGATGGTTGGCGGCTAGGTTCTTGGCTCCTTTTTTATCACGGATCATGAAATTAAATTCTTGGAGCAAGAGAACCCACCGAAGCAATCTCGGCTTTGCATCTTGTTTTGCAAAAAGATATTTTAGACCCGAATGATTCGTATACACTATGCTTTTTGACAAGACAAGATATGGCCAGAATTTCTCAAAAGCTTTAACTCTAGGCTAAAAGCTCTTTTTCCGTAGTAGTTAATGAGCTTGGAGCGTCGGTCATTGTCTTGCTTGCATAGTATATAGGTTGAAAATGTTTGATTTTACGTTTCCTTAGACGACCTTACGACCCAAAAAATCACTAGCCATCACAATATCTTAAACGGTAGGTCCAATCGGGGGGAAACTAAAAAATCGGTGCTTTGGTCATTTTCTTCTTAAGGGCATTAAAATGCCTCTAACATTCCTTGGAAAAGGACATGGGGTTTCTATCTCTAGTAGGTGGGTCATTGGTCGGGGAGATTTTCAGAAGTCTTGAATAATACGGTCAATCCGGCATTTCCTAAAAAACTTCTAACTCCTTTGACGGTTGTGGGATGAGGTAATTTTGCTATCACATCAACTTTGGCCTTATCGACCTCAATCCCAGACTTAGAAATTTTATGGCCGAGGACAATGCCCTCTTTAACCATGAAATGGCACTTTTCCTAATTTAGAACAAGATTGGTGTCTTCGCACCTTTTGAGTATTTTGTCAAAATGGGAGAGGCATTAAGAGAAGGAATCTCCGAAGACCGAGAAATCACCCATGAAGACCTCCATTATTTCCTCGATCATATCGTGGAAAATGGCCATCATGCACCTTTGGAACGTGCCTGGAGCATTACATAAGCCAAAAGGCATGCGTCGGTAGGCAAAAGTTCCGTAAGGGAAAGTGAAGGTGGTCTTCTCTTGGTCCTTCGGATCAATTGGTATTTGAAAGTAACCTGAGAAACCATCTAGAAAACAATAGTACTCGTTTCCCGTGAGTCTCTCAAACATTTGGTCCATAAACGGTAATGGGAAATGATCTTTATGGGTGACATCATTTAACTTTCGATAGTCAATGCATACACGACATCCTGTAATTAATCGAGTAGGTATCAATTCATTGTCATCATTTTCAATCACGGTTATACCACCTTTCCTTTGGCAAACAATGGACGGGCTAACCCACGGGCTGTCGATTTTGGGAAAATCAACCGGCTTCTAAGAAGTTTGATAAACTTCCCTCTTGATAACCTCGCGAATTTTTCAGGTTAACCCGTCTTTGATGTTGCCTGTGGGTTTAACATTATATTCCATCAAAATCTTATGAGTACAAAACTTAGGATTATTCCCTATAATATCCTGACATCTTCCAAGCATGGAATGCTTATGTGGATCTATAGACCTAAGAAGAGCAGTCTTGTCCTCTCTTTATAAGTCTTTAGCGTTATGATGGGTAATTTATCGGTACCCTCAAAAATGCGTATCAAGATGAGAGGTATGTCTTTGAGCTCAGGATTGGGGTGGTTCATCACTAGAAGGTTCAAGGTTCTTAAGTTTCCTAAAATGTTAGTTCTTCCGAAAGGGGAGGGTGGAAGTTGGGTCAAGAATTAAGCATCTTCATGGGTGAGAAGGTCTTCTTTTGTATCAAAGCGGCATCATTAATTCCCGGTGGAATTGATTTGCTAGTAAGACAAGCTTCTATTTCTTCCAAAATGAAGTCTCCTCCCTCAAAAGGAGTGAGAGAGGTGGGAGAAGTAGAAAGGATTGGTTCCAAAGTTGGGGTGGGATTGCCACTCTTAGAAATGTTCGAAAATCCAAGTACTTCTTGAGCAAACTCATCACAAGCTACATCGATAACATCGACTCGGTTAACGGATTCAATAGTATTGTAGGAGAATGTCTTAGTATCACCAACTTTTAATGTTATGGATTGGTCATCATGTCGAAGGGTCATTTGTTCACCGCGAACATCAATCAAAGCTCGTGCAGTCCTCAAAAAAGGTCTCTCGAGAATCAAAGGAACCCGAGGATCGTCAATATAATCAACGACAACAAAGTCGGCCAGAAAGAGAAATATTTTAACTTTCACGAAAACATCCTTGGCGATTCCGGTTGGAGTAGAAATCGTTCGGTCGGCAAGTTCAAGTATTATTCCGGTCTTGGTCAAATCAGGGAGATTTAGCTTTTCCCATACTGAAAGAGGCATTAGGTTGATGCTTGCACCAAGATCGGCCAAGGCTAAGCATTCATCCATCTCTAGAAAATCACACGGTATAAGAAATCTACCAGGGTCTCTAAGTTTTTCGGGAAACTTTTTGAGGATAACCGCCGAGCAATTCTCATTCACCGGTGTTTTGATTAAGTCAATTATCTTATCTTTGTTATTGAGAAGCTTTCTAAACATTGAGAGCATCCGCGAAACTAAGCTCAAAATGGATATTCCTAAACATTTACATAAATTTCAAAGCTAAAAGATCGTCTTTTTCACGGAGCTTCTCCTTGTTAATCCTTGAAGGATAAAGTATGGTAGGTTTAGTCTTTGGAGCAACAACGGGCTCATCAATTTGGGTTTGGACCTCCGGAGGTTGGATGTTTTCGGTGCTTGGGTACACCGTATCCTTTGTCACCTCGGGTTCATGTTCTACCACCTTAGGAAGAGAAGAAGGCGGAGATGAAACTTGAGGCCCATCATAAGAAACTCCACTTCGGGTGGTGATGGCTTTCATATCACCTCTCAGGTTAGTAACGGTGTCGCTAGGAAGAGAACCCGAGCCCGAAGTAGAGGTGGTATTGGTATTCATGAATTTGGTAAGCATCTCCGTTAAATTGGTCAGTTGGTTTTGCATGTTTTGGTTTTGGTCTTGCATATTTTTCATAACCGCATCATTAGCTTTGATATAGTTTTGAAAGTCATCCTTTGACACACCTTGTGTTTGAGGAGCCGGAGCTTGGTAAGCCAGGGGTTGATAAATTGGACTTTGGTTGTAATTATTCCCCCGATTTTGATTGTAACGGTTTTGATTATTTCTTTGATTGTTTTGAACGGGAGGAAAACCGGGAGGTCGAATTTGATTTGCAACCATCGGAGGACGATAACCAGTATTTCCTTGGTTGTAGTTAACCGCGACGGCTTTTGAAACATATTCTTGAATATTGTCACGATAAACGTTTCCATCGGTGGCGGGAAAATTACGGTAAGAATGAGCACCACCGCAAGTTACACAACTTTCCTCGACCGCTTTTACGGTAGCGGGAGCTTGGGATTGGTTTTTCTTATCGAGAAGCAAGGCTCTCACCATATCTTTAAGTTCGGCAACATCGAGTGAAACACCGGGGGTAGACGAGTTCGTACCCACTTTGGCAAAAATCGCTTTGCTTCGTGAATAATGAACTTTGGATTTGCTTTCGATGATGGCTAAGCAATCTCGAGGTATTTTGTCCAAAAAATTACCACCCACGGCGGAATTCAATGAATCTTGATCATTAGAATTCAAAGCATTGTAAAAGGTATCGAGTTGATGTAATTCCAAGAAACCATGATGTGGGCATGCACGAAGGAGATCCTTGAATCGGTCCCATGCCTCACTAAAAGATTCATCAAAACGTTGTCGGAAATTGGTGATTTCATTTCGAAGGTTGGTTGTTTTGGAGGGATGGAAGAATTGGTTGATAAATTTTGAAACAAGATCACCCCAAGTAAAAATCGATCGAGGGGGTTCTTTTTCGAGCCAAATCCGGGCGGCCCCCTCGAGGGAAAATAGAAAAAGCATAAGCTTAATCGACTTATTCGGAACGTTTGGGAACTTCAACGTAGAAGTGATCTTGTTTAAATATCGAATGTGAGCATGAGGGTCTTCTTTATCAAGTCCGCAAAATGGTTTATTTTGCACAAGAGTGAGCAAACCATGCTTAAGCTCAAAGTTTTCCGCAGTGATCGCGGGAACAACGTTTGCATCCTCGTAACCCTCAGTGGGTGCTTGGAGCAATTGCTCCATAGTACGTTGATTAGCCATCGTAACTACGGGTGAACACCCCCAAAAATAGGTCGCAACGGAAATGTGTCAGGGGGCGTTACTTCATAATACAACAACTCAGGATACAAGAGAACGACCTCTAAATGTGTCGTTGGAAAAGTAATCTCGTTGATTTTCTTGAAATTGATATAACATTTGTCCCATAATTGCATCACAATGAAAAGCTTAAAAGTAATACAACGAGATTTGATCATTTGTATGTAAGAAGAAATCCATGAATGAAATCTTATCAAATTTAGACTCCAATGCACATCAAGTAAGCCAAGCATCTAATTCACCTGAGAAAAACATGCTTAAAAGTGTCAACATTAAAGTTGGTGAGTTCATAGGGTTTTGTAAGTATAAATGTAAATGTTGGAATCCAAAGATTTATAAAGTAAGTATGACCATTTCAATCCTTATAATAATCGCCAAAAATGTAAGAGTAAATGTAGAACCAAAAGAGTTTAGTGTTTATTGCTTCGCCGCAATATAATGAAAAGTGTTCAGAAATTAGTAATGTTCAATAAGGTGTTATGGACAGTGAAATCTGTTTTGATTTTCCAAAATGTTATGGGTTCTAATATAACAGCTTACAGTACCACATAAAATAATAATCTACTGTGTGCACTAAGATCATGACCTGAAGATCGACTCTATGTATGCAATTTATTGCAAATAAAGGCACGTGTAGATGTTAAAACCCGTATAAACAGTCCAAATTGCTCGAATGTATGCTTTCGGTGTTTCAGTACCGTGAAACTAGTCGAGGCTACTCACTCGAACACGGGGGATGTCAATCACCAATTGATTATTTATTACACTGAGCTTCTATCCGGTCCTTCTGGTCGAGAATTTAACAGTTTAAGTAATGGGCAATGGTGGGTTTGTTTACTTAGGCCACATGTAAACAGGAGATGATAACCTGAAAAACACTGTTGTTCCAATAAACAAAATTAACCATTGTATTCGTAAATAGCTTTTGAGTACTTAAATCCATTAGTAGTAATAGAGTGTGATATAAATCATGTAATTGGAGTTTGAATGAGTATGTAAACAACTTTGTAAAAAAGTTGTATGCAAATGAGTACGTGTAAAGTATAAAACCCAAGTTTGTACTCAACCATATATTGTGTTTGTAATGCAATTGCTCAAAAATAAGTATGTAAAACCAAGTGTGTAGGAATTGTATTGTAAAAGATATGTACCGAACTTGTAAATAAGATGTATGAGCATGTATTTCCCGAGATTTGTAAATTAAATGTAAAACATATGTGATAAAAAGCTAGAAATACAGTAAGTGAATAATTGATTATCTAAATTCAAATAAGTGAATCGTCTCGGCAATCCGAATGCAACCTAATTAATTAAAGGTCGTATGAGTTATACATGCTATTAATTATATAATAGATGAGAATGTCATTATTTATATAGTCACACCACCACCTAATAGTTTTTATTAAACCTTTAAAAGTTAAATTAATAATTAACCCGTACTTTGTTAAATAAAAGTATATGTACTTGTACTCGTCAAGAAAAATATTATTTTTATTTAACAATGTTAATTTAATTTTTTTATAAAAATAATGTATAAAAGTAAAAATAGTGCGCATGATTTTAAAACCTCATATCTTTATCGTTTTAACTCCGATTTATACGTTTCTTAAGTCCACGACTTCGTATTAAGAAAATATATCAAAATATCATATCTATAAAAATATAAACTCTGATGAACAGTAAATTACTGTCATAACAGTTCTTAAAAACCTCTTTTTATGTAATTAATTATATGTAACTTATTAAATACGTTAACTGTTCATTTTAATTCTGTTTCTTAGTTTTTATGTCCACGACTTCGTATTAAGAAAATCTATTAGAATATCTCAGTATTAAATAATCTTACCTCGGTGATAAAGTAAACATTTACTGTTCATGACTAGTTCACAATAGTTTTTCATATAATTACTTATATATAACTAAAAATACGTAACTTGTTCGTTTTAATTCCGTTTCTCGAGTTTCTTATGTCCTCGGATTCGTCATAAAAATTACTATGTTTATAAAACATTAATTTGTATAAATCAGATCTGAAACAGTAGGTATGTTTATAAAATAACTTTTATAAAATCACTTTTATACATTTAATTTACGTAAACTTGGAAATGTCATATCTTCTTCGTTATAAATCCTTTTGCTGAGTTTTCTTACATGCTTCACGCATCGTATGAAATGAATATTTAAAAAAATATAAAATAATTTATCTCATGTACTGTTGCTACAGTAATTCGAAACTTTATATAACTTTTAATTAAACTTGTATTTATGTATTATTAACTTATGTAAATTATCACAAGTCCTCTCATTGTAAAAAACACATACTTACTTATAATATTAAGTCCTCTATATCATAATATGTCCATATTGTCCAAGAAATAAGTCCAACATATTTATTTAAGTCCATGAACTTTATAATTAAGTAAATAATCAAAACTTAACAAATAATTATATAAACTATTCAACACTTGTAAACTCTTATTTTAAGCATATTGACATATGGTAGACATCATTTTTACCAGGAACTTAATCGTTTTGTATGTACATTACATGTTTTTACATTTGTAAATTCAAAAAATAAATCCTTAGGTGGTGATACATAAAATAAGCAAGTATATAATTAAGTAATATGAATGTTTGAATATTTAAATACTTTAAATAGACCTTAAAGTGGATGAGTAGATGATGAACACAAGATATAAACCTCAACCAAGCTTCCAAAATCAAAAACCTCTATCAGAAATCAACTAAATATAGTTTTCTTGATTATATTCCTTGTTTTAAACCAAAATCAAGCTTGTTGACACCTTGAGATAACCTTAGATGACCTTAGTAATGAATGCTTGTATGCTTGGATTACTTTAGTAAATCAAGATTATGAAAACCCTAAATGCTATAATAGTGAGCCATGGGTTTGGTTAGTTTAGGAGAGGTTTTTTTGCTTTGCAATTTGTTGAAGTGTATATATGTTACTAGTGTGTATACCTTCCTTTATATAGTAACTAGGATACCATAAACTACTAAAAATGAAACCATAGGATGAAGTGGTTTGGGTACAAGGTTGTAAGGTATGATGTGCCAATTTATGGAGAAGTGGGATGTAAGGTACTCTTTGTGTAAGGCTTGTGTACTAGTTGGTGAAAATGGCAAGTGAAAAATGTTGGTGTGGTTAATTTGATGTATATACTTGTAAAGTGTTAAGCTTTTATTTGTGTTATCATATGCCTACATCCAGCCATATGGGTTAAATGGGTATAAAATGATTAAATTTTTGGGTATTAGGTATAAAAGGGGGTATTTTTTTGAGTGTAGATGGGTAAAGCTGCTTCCAGGTATGTCCGAATGTGATTTATTGCGAAACGTAAACGTTTTACGTAACCAACAAAAATAAATTATGAAAAGTTGTAACTTTTTACTCCAATAATTTCACTTAACACTTGCTTGATGTAAACTTTAATTTGTTTGATATCCGTTTAATTGAACGTTTGATTTCTAGGTTACGCGATTTTAAAACTTAGTTAAATAATTAAAAGCGAACGCGTAAAACTCTAAAAATAAATAATGGAATTTATTAAAGTTGTAAATAACCAGAAAATGAGAAATGTTATAGTCTCCACCTATTAGAAGAGCCTTGTCCCCAAGGCTCAAGTAGCAACACTTGACGAAGGTACGGGTTTAGTGAAAAAGATACGGATGTAATTCTTTTGGAAATTAGTATCTTCGCGTTCCCATGCGAACTCAGGACCTCTCTTCGGCGTAATGATTGCAGACTTAGTAAGTCGGTTAACAATCGCCCAAATGATGTCATAACCTTGCGATGACTTAGGGAGCTTTTGTGATAAAATCCATTGTGATGTTATCCCACTTCCTTTGGGGTATCTCGGGTTGTATCAAGAAACCCGATGGCCTTTGATGTTCGGCCTTGACCCTAGGAATATGTTATAACATTTGACTAACATGGTGGCACGATGTAGCTTTCCATATTGGGCCACCAATATAGCTTTTTCATGTCTTGGTACATCTTGTCAGAACCCGGATGGATGGAGTATTTTGATTTGTGGGACTCGTGCATGATCACAGTCCTCAAGTCACCATAACCTGGCAACCAACTCCTTATGTTTAAGCATAGGGTTTCGTCGGTGCGGGGTTCCAACTTTTCCTTTGGTATATCCTTCCTGATCATACCTCCTACATATTCGTTCTTCAAATTCTCTGGTTTCTGTGATTCCACGGTTGAGTATTCAGATTTGTTTGGAAGATCCTAACCAATAGTCATCACTAACGACTGGACTCTTAATGTTTAATTCGCTCTTTCTTTGACTCAATGCATTAGCAAACAACATGCGGCTTTTCCCGGAGGTGTTAAGAATCTCACAATCATAATCGCTGAGCAACTCTAACCAACGACGTTGCCTATATTTATTCTTTTGGTCAGTATGTGTTGTAGGACTCTTATGATCTGTGAAATCCTACACTTGGTCACATACATGTAGTACCTCAATCTTTAGGAGTAAAACACACTTGGCACCAAATTCCAAATCATGAGTAGTATAATTCTTCTCATGAATCTTCGACTGTCGTGATGCGTAAGCAATCACCTTCTCGTTTTGCATCAATACCGCACCCAATCCTTTATGTGACGCATCGCAATAAACAATGAAGTTCTAAGCTCCTTGAGGGAGAGCTAAGATAGGTGCGCTACACAACTTATTTTTCAATGTCTGGAAAGCTGCTTCTTGCTTGTCACCCCATTCACAGGCGACTTTCTTCTGAGTGAGTTTGGTCATTGGCTTAGCGATTTTTGAACATCTTTCAATGAATCTTCGGTAGTATCCAGCAAGACCTAAAGATTGACGTATCTTCGTTGGAGTCTTAGAAGATGCCCAATCTTTTATGGATTTGATCTTGGCGGGATCCACATGAATGCCTTGACTGTCAATCACGTGGCCGAGAAATTATACCTTGGGAATCCAAAATTCACATTTAGAGAATTTAGCATACGATTCTTCTTTCTTAAGTAATTCCAGAATTACCTTAAGATGTTCTTCATGTTCTTTCTTTTTCTTAATATATCGTCAATAAAAGGCAATAAAACTTACCTAAATCTGTTATCCAAACACGGATTCATGAGATCCATAAATACGTCGGTGACTTTCGTCAAACCAAATGACATATACTTGAAATCGTAATACCATATCCGAGTTCTGACTGACGTCTTTGGGAATATCCTCTTCATGTACTCGAAGCTAATGATAACTTGATCGCAAGTCTAACTTAGAATAAACATTGGTATCCTTGTAGTTGATCAAATTAATCGTCAATCCTTGGGAGTGGATATTGGTTCTTTAGTGTAAGCTTGTTCAGTTCACAGTGGTCGATACATATCCTAAGCGATCCGTCCGTCTTTTTGACAACTAGACCGGAGCTCCCCAAGGTGAGGAACTGGGTCTTATGAAGCCCTTGTCAGAAATTTCCTTCAGTTGATTCGACAATTCTTTCATCTCGGATGGTGCTAATTGATAAGGCGCCCGTGCTATAGGTGCATCACCAGGTATCAAATCGATTCGAAGTTTCACTTGTCGGGCTGGTGGAAAACCCGGCGAGTCCTCAGGAAACACTTCAAGAAAATCCCGAACGATTGGTACGTCTTCAAGTCGCTTCTCCTTCGAATTGTCTTCGGCCTCCTTTATGGTAATATGTGCCAAAAAGACATGGCATCCTTTTAGCAAGTACCTTTGGGTTTTGGTACACGAGATGATGTTTAATCGGGACCTGTGTCCGTTGTCGCTTTCGTCACTACGAACAATTAATGTTTCATTTCCCCATGGAATACGAACGATCTTCTCGGCATAAGCTATCATGGCATGATATTTTGACAACCAATCCATACCAATTATGACGTTGAAACTACCAAGTTATATGGGCATTAGGTTGATGTTGAATGGATGATTTAGTAAATTCTCTAATGGCGAGCGAATTTGATAGCGAATTGTCCTAGGTCGACTAGTGATGTGTCTCGGCTTTTCGGCTTAGGATTTGGTATAAGATGATGTCAACTTTATAGTAAGATGGAGTAAAGGTCTGCTTAGTTGCTATGGTTACTAATTTGATTTCCCAAAGTAAACGCGTTTTACGAATACGCACACAAAACTTTGTTTTTTTTTTTCAAGGATGTAAGTAAAAATGGATTTATTGACAAATGTTACATGGTGACTACTCTCAGCATGGCATAGTCCTTCCTGAATTATACATAGGTGATCAGGCTATGTATATTTGAGGGCTAACGATGCGATGCTCATTTTCGTCAAAATTGTGTTATGTATAAAGAAGTGTCAAAGAGTTTTATAAGATGACAAAATGATTCACAAGGTGGATGCAAGGTTGTTGATAGGATGACAATAAAATGGTTTGCGAGAAATCATATGATGGTTTTTCAAGACGATAGCTAAATGACTTATGAGTTGATAATAAGATAATTTATGTGATGAGAAACGGTTTCATAAGGTAAGAACAAGATACTTCATAAAGTGATAGTAACGTAGTTTTTTTTAGATGATTGCAAAATAGTATATAAGATGTCAAGAAGGTAATTTGTAAGGTATTTGTGAAATGATTGAGAATAGTTTATAAAATGTTAGTTTATTGAACGATTGATAAGAAAATTTGTCGACGATAGTAAAATGGTTTATAAAATAATAGTTTATCAATCGATAGTAAGGCAGTTTGTTAATGACATCGACTTTGTTTATGAGACAATACTAAAATTGTTCCTGAGGTGGTATCAATGATGAATTCGAAGGAATAACGTGTCAGTTCATAATGTAATAGTAAGGAGTATATGTTGTGATAACAAATTGTTTACGAATCTATAACAAAATAGTTTTAAAAAAAAATTGCCCATGAAATAGTTTATGAGAGACAACGAATAGTTTATTATGTAACAGTGATACGTTTCATAAATCATATGTTTTAGTAAGCGGTTTGCAAGGATTAATAGAGAGTTGATATATAGTAGACAGAAGTTTTCATTATTACAATGATTTGATAGCTAATTGGGTTCATTGTTTCTTCCCACCAAAAGACTACATGTTTTCTTAATACTAAAAATCTCTAATAACAACTAGTACATAAATATGAAGCCAAGATATCTATGAGTGTCGTTCGAAATCTGATGGTCACGGCTCTCTGAGTTTCCTTAAGTCCTTCAGTTCCTGAAGCTTGGGACTCTATGAAACACGCAGGCAAACTGTCTGCTCAATCTTAACACGATCCTGTCTCTCACGGTTACGAGTAATCTTCTCGATTGCCTCTGTAGTCTTAATCCTAACACGCAATGAAGCATTTTCTGCCTCAGCAATGTCTGCCCTAAATCTCAGAGCTGTCAGCTCCTCCTGTATGGGCACTCCTAATAAATGCTCTTGGTTATGCCCTGCCATATAGTCAGCCCCACAGTGTTGGGCTAATGTGATGACTCTCTGTTCACAATGGCTGCTGCAGGAAAAGCAACTGCAGCGACAGGCTCTGGGTGAATGATATCTACCCGGATATCGATCGGGTCCCCAAGATTCTCCTCAGCAGAGACTGGAATAGTGGATGCAGCCATAACCTGGATAAGCAAAAGTTTATATAAATTGTCTTTATATGAAACCATGCAGGATGCGTGCATTATAAAAGGTACACGCGATGTACGATGATGCATGGTGAATGAATATGCACACATGGCAGTGATGAAAATGCGACATGGCTACAAGGCGGAATGATCATGGTATTGAATGGACGATGGTCATGAATGATTTGGTGGTATACAACAATGATGTTATGAATGAATGATGGTATATTTATATAAGATAGGATTAATGTTAAGGCGGACATAAGCTAGTGATAGTTAGACATTTGTCTTTAAGAAATGTTCCAAGTATTTATATAATAATCTTATATAACTAAGTGTAAATATACGCAAGGACATTGTAAGTTGATATATATATACATTTAGGTTTATATATATATATATATATATATATATATATGTATATATATATATATATGTATTTATGTATATATATATGTATATGTATATATGTATATATATATGTATATATATATGACCAATAATAATATACTTAATATATTATAAACACGTATGTGAACCATGCAGCATCTAGTATACCTAACTAATGCAACAAGTAATGTATGAATGAATGGCCCATGAAAATCCCTTTGTATGATGCAATGTTTGAAAACGATTATAGTCTAAGTAAAAATATTTGACCTGGTTCTCTTTAACCTGGCTCTTGGTACCAATCGTATAACACCCACCAAAATGGGTAGAAGCTTGAAATTGTGTCAGGGGGCGTTACTTCATAATACAACAGCTTAGGATACAAGAGAACGACCTCTAAATGTGTCGTTTGAAAAGTAATCTCGTTGATTTTCTTAAAATTGATATAACATTTGTCCCATAATTGCATCACAATGAAAAGCTTAAAGTAATACAACGAAGATTTGTCATTTGAATGTAGAAGAAATCCATGGAATGGAAATCATTGTCAAATTTAGACTCCAATGAACATAAGTAAGCCTAAGCAATCCTAATACACTGAGTAAAACATGCGTTTAAAGTGTCACATTATATGTTGGTGAGTTCATAGAGTTTTGTAAGTATAATGTAAATGTTGGAATCTAAAGATTTATAAAAGTAATGTATGACCATTTCAATCCTTATAATAATCGCCAAAAATATAAGAGTAAATGTAGAACAAAAGACGTTTAGTGTTTATTGCTTCGCGGCAATATAATGAAAAGTGTCTTAGAAATTTAGTAAGTTCTATAAGTAGTTAATGGACAGTGAAATTTGTTGATTTTCCAAAAATGTATGGGTCTACTATAACAGATACAGCACCACATAAATAATATCTACTGTTGCACTAAGCTCATGACACTGAAGATCGACATCTATGTATGCAATTTATGCAGATAAGCCCGTTGTAGATGTTCACAACTATAAACATCCACAATTGCTCCGACATTGTATGTATCGTGTTTCAGTAATGTCGAAACTAGTGAGGAGCTACTCACTACGATACTGGGATGTCATCCCAAATAATTATTTTTACACTCGCGGCTTCTAACCGGGTCTCCAGTCAAGAATTTAACAGTTCATGATAATGGACAATGGTGGGTTATGTTACTTTAAAAGTAATTACGAAGTGCACTAAGCTCATGACACCGAAGCTCGACATCTATGTATGCAATTTAATGCACAAAATGTGCCCGTGTAGATGTTCAAACCCGCAACATCCAAATTGTTCCGACATGTATACATTCGTTGTTTCAGTACATTCGAAACTAGTGAGCGCTACTCACCCGAACGGGGATGTCAATCCCAAATAGATCTATTCATAACATTCGCGCTCGCTAACTAGCAATTGACAGTTCATGATAGTGGGCAATAGTGGGTTTAGCTACTTAGGCCAACTCGTAACTTGTTTAAAAGGGTACTTGCGTCCAAATGTAAAACAATGCATGTTTCTCACCCCAAAGTTGTAAAACAATAATTGTATAAAAGCGGGGCTATGAACTCACCGTAAGTGAATGATTGATTATCTAAATCAAATAAGTGAATCGTCTCGGCAATCCGAATGCAACCTAATTAATTTTAGGCCGTATGAGTGTAATGTATATAAATAAAATATCACATGTTATATAGTCACACCACCACCTATTAGTTTTTATTAAATCTTTAAAAGTTAAATTAATAATTAACTCGTACTTTGTTAATTAAAAAGTATATGTACTTGTACCCGTAAAGAAAATATTATTTTTATTTACTAATGCATCATTTGTAAAAATATATGGTTTAATGTTTTTATTGGTTACATAATGATATTAATTTAATTGTTTTATAAAAAAAATGTATAAAATATAAATAGTACGCGCGATTTTGAAACCTCATATCTTTATCGTTTTAACTCCGATTTATATGTTTCTTATGTCCACGACTTCGTATTAAGAAAATTTATCAAAATATCATATTGATAAAAAGTAAACCCTTGATGAACAGTAATAAGTACTGTTCACAACAGTGCTTAAAACTGTTTTTATGTAATTAATTATATATAACTTATAAAATTCGTAACTTGTTCGTTATAATTCCGTTTTTCGAGTTCTTTATGTCCGTGTCTTCATATTAAGATAATTTATCAAAATATCATATTTATAAACTTTAAACCCCTGATGAACAGTAATAATTACTATTCACAACAGTGCTTAAAACTGTTTTTATTTAGTTAATAATATATAACTTGTAAAATTCGTAACTTGTTCGTTATAATTCCGTTTTTTGAGTTCCTTACATGTTTACGATCCTTGTGAAATGTATTATTTAAAAAAAACATAAAATAATTTTCCCAGGTACTGTTTGCTACAGTAACTTTGAATTGTTTTATAACTTTAACTTATTTTTATGTATTAATAACTTATGTAAATTTTCACAAGTCCTCTCATTTGTAAAGTACACATCTTATATATATATTAAGCCCCCTATATCATAATATGTCCATATTGTCCAAGAAATGAGTCCCACATATTTATTTAAGTCCATGAACTTTATAATTAAGTAAATAATCAAAACTTAACAATTAATTAATTAAACTATTCAACACTTGTAAACTCTTATTTTAAGCATATTGACATATGGTAGACATCATTTTTATCCCATGAAAAATAATCTTGTGTATGTACACACATGTTTTTACTTTGTAAATTCCAAAAATAAAATCTAGGTGGTGATTAACATAATATAACAAGTATATAATTAAGTAAATGAATGAATGAATATTAAATACTTTAAATAGACCTTAAAGTAGATAAGTAGGATGAAGATCACAAGGTATAAACCCTAACCAAGCTTCCAAATCATATACCCTATCATGAAAACCTAGTATGTTTTCTTAATAATCCTTTGTTAACAAGAATCCAAGCCTTGTTAAACACCTTGCGTAACCTTAGGTGGACTTGGAATGAATCACTTGAATGCCTTGGAATGCCCTTGATGCAAAATTAATTTTGAAACCCTAAATAGCTTTAGGGTGGCCGGGGTTTTGGTTTGGTTGAGAGAGAGTTTTTGGTTAGTTGCTGTGCAAGAGTTGAAGTGTGTGTGTAATGTACATAAGACTTTCCTTATGGCAATCTCTTAGAACTTAAACCACTTCTGAATATGTATCCATGGGATGCTAGTGGTTGAGTACAAGTGTACATACAACATAAAATTCGAATTTAGTAAGGTCTTAAATACCTTATATAACACACAAATAATTCTAGGTGGTGACTAACATATATAACAAGCTTGTATATAAAAGATAATGAATGAATAAATATTAAATACTTTAAATAGACCTTAAAGTGGATGTGTAGGATGAAGAACACAAGATGTAAACCTCAACCAAGCTTCCAAAATCAAAACTCTAATCAAGAAAACCCTAGATATGTTTTCTTGATAATTCCTTGTTAAACCCGAATCCAAGCTTGTTAACACCTTAAGTAACCTTAGATGACCTTAGAATGAATGTTAATACCCTTGGAATACTTTAGAAAATCAAAGATATATGGAACCCTAATTTTAAAGAGTATGCCGTGGGTTTTAGTAGGGTTTAGAGAGAGTTTGTGCTTTGTGAATTTGTTGAAGTGCTTAAATGTTACTAGTGTGTATACCTTCCTTTGTATAGTAACTAGGATACCAAAAATGAAACTATGGGATGAAGTGGTTTGAGTATAAGTTGTAAGAAAGCCTCTCCTCCTCCCTAGGCAAGGATTCGGCAAAGATAAGAGTTTAAGGTACATTGACAAGCCAATTTATGGAGAAATGGTATTAGAGTGTACTTGTGTAAGGCTTATCACATGCAAAGGTAAGTGTTTAATGAATTAAAGGATTTAATTCATGTGTATAAACCCATATCCGGCCTAAAGGAGTTATAACATGATAAAATAAATTAATTTTTGTGTATTGGGTATAAAAGTGGGTATTTGTTTGAGTGTAGATGGGTAAAGGTGCTTCCGGGTACGACCGAATGTAATTTATTGCGAAACGTAAGCGTTTTACGTAACCAACAAAAATAAATTATGAAAAGTTATAAATTATACTCCTAATAATCATATAACACTTGCTTGATGTAAACTTTAATTTGTTTGGTGTCCGTTTATATTGAACGTTGATTTTTAGTTTACGCGATTTAACTATAAGATAATAATTAAAAGCGAACGCGTAAAACTCTAAAAATAAATAATGGAATTAATTAAAGTCGTAAATAACCTGAAAATGAGAAATGTTACAGTCTCCACCCGTTAGAAGAGCCTTGTCCCCAAGGCTCAAGTAGCAACACTTGACGAAGGTACGGGTTTAGTGAAAAGATACGGATACTTCTTTTGAAATTGTTCTTCGCGTTCCCATGTGAACTCAGGACCTCTCTTCGGCATAATGATTGCAGACTTAGTAAGTCGGTTAACAATCACCCAAATGATGTCATAACCTTGCGACGACTTAGGAAGCTTTTGTGACAAAATCCATTGTGATGTTATCCCACTTCCATTGGGGTATCTCAGGTTGTATCAACAAAACCGATGGCCTTTGGTGTTCGGCCTTGACCCTAGCACATGTCAAACATTTGTTAACATAGGTGGCGATGTCGGCTTTCATATTGGGCCACCAATATAGCTTTTTCATGTCTTGGTACATCTTGTCAGAACCCGGGTGGATGAAGTATTTTGATTTGTGGGGCTCGTGCATGATCACAGTCCTCAAGTCACCATAACCTGGCAACCAACTCCTGTCGTTTAAGCATAGGGTTCCATCGGTGCGGGGTTCTAACTTTTCCTTTGGTATATCCTTCCTGATCATTCCTCCTACATCTTCGTTCTTAAGATTCTCTGGTTTCTGTGCTTTGGTCTGAGCATTGTACACAGTCATATCTTAGAGCACAAGCAGTGAAACAATGAATTTATTCTATAGAAAACTACAACTGACTGACGGACACTACACGGTTCTCTCGGCGAAATATAGCGGAGACCAGAGGCGCGATCAGCAATACAGACAAAATCACAATGAATCTGATAACAATAGACTCTTCACTGAAGATCTCTCATTATGAGATCTCTCTAGGAAACCGGAGACATATAAACCAAGATGGCCCTGCTGGTGCTATGGGCACGCACATGAGTAGATGATTATAACTTTAAATATGGCGCAACATCTCATAGTGAGTGTTACGAAACAGGAGCACGTGATGACTGTCCATCGGAATTGCGGTGTAGGAGCAAGCTCACTGTGACCTCTCTATTTAAGGGTCGAGAAAGGGCCGATGGTCACACAAGAACTCATGGATATAGAGATCTGCCTACAGGTCTCAAACAACACCTTTGATCTGTATGCACTGTCTACACAATACACTCGAGAGCACGACCACACACACACGTTGAGAGACACACATATACACTATGCCTTGTGTTTCTCATACTACAGCGAGACGTGTTCAGAGAACTTCTTCTAGGGAGTGCCAACTTGTGAGCGGCAGTCCTGCTAACACGAGAGATGACATCAGACACAGTGTCATACTGAAAGTCAGGGATAGATTGGTACTAGAGGACCAGAGTCTATTATGGACAGTATTTAATAATTTTAACTTTCTCACAGGGACACTTTGACTTACTTAATCCTGTGAGATGACTAACAAGAGACAAGGCACACCAGTGGAACTGTAACTGGACAGACATGCGTAAAGAGTGGAGAACAATGTGAGAGAGACACACAGATCTCTTTTATAGAGACACTTTCAACTTCTAATTACACATTTTGAAAGTACTTATTATGCGTTCGTTGCAAAAGGAGGAGAAGGATACGTATCACGTCATTTTGACACGAAACTGCGGAATGAGACGAGAGTAGTCGAGCGACAACGAACAGAAGCTCGTGTGAAGAGAGCGTTTAGGACAGCACATTGAACAAGAGAACAACACAAGAGATGTACTCGAGTCTCGATAGACTCTATGGGATTGTAAGCAATACGTCTGGCTATAAAAGTTTTTAGAGTGGTTATATTACACAAGAAGACCGCGCCACGATTCTTGTTGTAATAGGAAAGGTTAAAAACGGGAATTGAGTCTCAATGGGATAGAGTGTGATAAGTACAATATGTGGCAATTTCTGTCGTATATGACAATAACATCAAATTATATCATCATACATAAAAGTGTGTATAGGTGGTTATTTTTTACATCTATATGTCAGTGAAGCGACACAGACAATGAGCGGTTTCTTCATATTTCTGTCTGCGATGGTTGGAGAATGAAATGATCATAGAGTAGAGTATACTGATTCAGATTTATTACAAACTTGTATGAATCTATACATTCGACAGTACAGCGCTGGATTTGGGGAAGTCCCAGGTGAGCAAGGCTCGAACCCGGGACCTCTAACCTACTCACCAAACGTTTTTACACAACACACACACTACCACTCGCCCTTGGGTCTTTTTCGGTTTTAAGTTGCAAAATTAATTACTTATACACATTTTGAGCTCTTTTAGCCATAAGCACTTCGCAGCTTATTTTGGCTTTTTCTTAGCTTATTCGATAAGCTGGCTTAACCAGCTTATTTTTCCTAGGAACTTTACAACTTTTAGGATTTTCCTGCAATTTTTCATATTTTTCCAACTTTATTTGTTATTTTTATTCATTTTTCGAAGAGTAAAATTTTAGAAAATCATTTAAAAATAGTTTAATTAATCCAAAAAATACAAAAAATAGTTTTTAGATTTAGAATAAATAGTTTTAGGTTTACAAAGTTTAAAATCTTTTTCATCATTTTTAGATTTTTAATTTCATTTTTAGCTTTTTAAATTAATTCTAGGAAATAGTTTTTAATTATAAAAAGTAGTGAAAAATGTTTTTCTGAGTTTTTATGATATTTTAGACTTTTATAAAGTAGAAAATAATTTTTTGGAATTTTTAGGAACTAATTTGTTATTTTCTAGAATTTTAATTGATTAAATAGGTTTTTAGATCATAAAAAAATTATAAAAAAGTTAAAAAAATATAAATCTTTTTTAGAAAATTTTCTTTTGTCATTTTAGATGTTTAGAAACTAAGTTTGAATTTTTAGCGTTAATATTTGCCTTAGCTAGTTTTTAGACGCGTTTTTAGGATTCTCGTTTTGCGTTTTTAGTTTCAAATAGTTTTGCCTTAATTGTTTTTAAGTGTTTGCATTTAATTTTCCTTTAGTTTTAAAAAACCAATTTAAATCTTGTTCCATTCAAGCATTGATTATCAAAACGACTCTCGACTTTCAATTGCATTCCTCGTTGGGGATAACGACCCGGGAATCATACTTCCGGTTTACTACATTAAGGTTTTTTGACTATCCTTATTATAAGTAATATATATTTATTTATATATATATTTAAAAAAGGGTTAGCATCAACTTAATCAAATTTTGGCGCCGCTGCCGGGGAGGATTGTATACGACTGTCGTTGTGTTTGACAATTTGTGTTTGAAGATCCTTCCGTGTGAAGTTATTTTGTTTATTTTTATATTAAAAAAATACAAAAAGATTTTTCTTTTATTAGTATATATATAATATAAAAAAATCAAAAAAATTAAAAAATTGTTCATAAAAAGAAATAAAATTCACCATCAATATAATACTTTCAATTGAAGTATTATCATTAATAAGTTCCCGAACCAAAGATCAAAAACTTACCTTTTGTGTCACTCGCGAGGTACGGTTCACCTTTGAAAGTTAAACAAACTCTAAGAGGGGTATAAGGAGGGTTGTTCTGAGAAACTACGACCCGAAAGGAAATGGTTTTTAATAGCTTCGCGCTTTCCTACTCCTCCGCTCCTTTGTGCGTTTTTCTTTTAGAGAGCTACCGTAGCTCCGTAGCATGAAAGTGTAGCTACAAAGAGATCATGAGCGCCACCAATCCTACCAACTTTAAAGGTTCAGATAGTTGTTTGACTTATCGCTGGTTTTTTGAGCGAACTGAAATCAGTGTTGTCCAGCAGCAAACTGTACCGAAGACTGAAAGAGTGAAGTTTGCTACTAGGTACTTTAATGACGAAGCTCTGCTGGTGGAATTTTTATTGCCCAACTATTGGGATGGAAGAGATTACAAGATTACCTGGGTTGAATTCAGAAGCTTTTGTATCAAGAAGTAATGTCCCCGAAATGATTCCATGTACTGAGATGGAAGACGAAATTTACATCTGACTGTGAAGGGGACTGATCTCAAGGCAGATGTGAAAAATTCAAGAATTGGAACCTTGTGGTCCCACTATGGTGCCAGATTCTAAGAAAATGATAGAAGTTTTCATCGGGGGATTACCTTGAAGTATTGAAGGGAATGTTACCGCCTCTAAACCTCAAACTCTAGACGGAAAAGCATTACATAGCCCAAAGGGTAATGGATTAGGTAACAAAGCACACTCCGGTGCAAGTATCAAGTGATCACAAACGAAAGTTTGACGACAAAAGAACTTTCAACAACAACAACAACTACCGTAACACCAACACCAACAACCGCTACAATAATCACCAACTACAACAGAACAGAAGACAGGAAACCTTCAGGTCTTATGCTGTCACTCTAACTGAAAACAATGGGTAAATTAGAAACCGTCCCTTGTGTAAGAAATGCACTATGCATCACATATGACCTTGCACTGTCAAGTGTATACTGACATCAAGGTGGGCATCTGACAAGGATGCGAAACAAAGGCTAGCCTATGGAAGTAATATGATACGTATGTGAGAGTTACTTGGTCATTGATTGTAGAGAGAAAGGGCATTATGCAAAACAGTGCCGAAGACCACAACAACATTGCCCAGGGAAGAGCCTACATTTTGAGGGATAGGATGCTCACCAAAAGACGAACGTAGTCACGGGGACATGTTCCTTCTTAGCCTTATATAGCTAGAGTATTTATTTGATTCTGGTAGCCGATAAAGTTCGTTTACTCATATTCTCCCTCTATGCTAAATATTCCACCAATTACATAGATACCTTTTTCGATATCGAATGGTGACGAAACTAGTAAGCACAAACACCGTTGACCTAAAACCACTTACACCATTAAGCAGTCCTTACGATTGTATAGAAAAAAAAAAGGTTAAACACCTACCTACCCAATACATTACCCAAACTCATTTTCAAAATGCCTATAATATTTTTTTAAATCCTTAATATTTCGGTTAAAAAACCAAACCAAATCACATAAATGCAAACAAACAAACAATTTATAGCTTTAGCACAACCCAATGCAACCTCACAAATTAAACAGGACCGTAGTCAATACCCATTAGAGGAGCTTAACACCTTAGCATTATTACTTCATTCTACTATATAAAAAACCTCTTTAACTAAAACCCTGGAAAATTTCATCCCCATAATAAACCCTTACCTCACAAATGTCACTAAATCAAGAAGTTTACATGAGGCGATGATATGCTGCGGTTGTTGTTCTTTGATTAAAACATAATTCACAAACCAATTGCTTTGGTATGAGCCCCTAATACACAAGATGTTTCTAGTATCTTATAAAAAAAATCTCGATATCTAACTTGATATCTCGAAAAACATGTAAAGCAACATTGGAGATTTGTATACTAAAATTATCTTTATTACAAAACACAATGAGTTACAATGTTTCTCGTAGTTTATGCTCTCTCTAACGACATGCTTCAATTCTAACAAACCTTAAAATTAAGATATAAATAAAATTTACAAGTTTTGTGCAAAGCTCGCGTATCTTGAAATAAAGCCTTGAAGTGATGGTTCTATATGGGTGTGGTTATTTAGACCCCTTAAAATGTTGGCAATTCCTCTTAGTTTTTTGAGTATTTTTATTTTAATTTATTTTATTTTTTTAAGACCCTTAAAATTTGGGTTATTAAGACCCCTTTAAAATTTTGTTTTTTTTTTATAAACATTAAAAAATCGGGAATATAATATATAAGTTTGATAAGTTAAAATTAGTAAAATATGAAAGTACGAAGCAGAAAGCTGTCTTTTCCTGTTAATAAAACTGGGTAAAACTTGCCCGAAGAAAGAAAAAAATAATGCGTAATTATAACTATAAACGTTTTTAGAGTTAAATTATAAACCTGTTAAATAGAAAAATACAGGGTTGAAAAAACATAAAAACACTGTCTTTTTTTTGGGGGTCTCTGTCAATAAACGAGTATTAGAGGAGGTTTTGAGTTGCCGGGGTGAGGGGGTGGTTTAAAATAATACCACCCATCTATATATCAAGTGATCATATCTAGTTCAAATACAGTAAAATTCTAGCATCTACAATTGTACTACAACTGTCAAATAGTGTTGACATATTTTACAAATTATTGGGGTTCATTTTTTCAGTCCCTGGCTCGTCAGGATAATCAATAGAATCTGCATCAGTGTCATCCTCCATCGGTTCTGAGTCAGCGATGTATCCTGGCGACTCGGTAGTCGGTGAAGCATCTTCAGCATATGGCTGATCCTTGGCCTGGCTGTCATCATCAGATGGTATGTGATACTCTAGGTGCTCTAGCTCTGGAGCATATAGTGGTACATACTCATCCAACTCTATAGGATCAGGTACATAGGCAGGTGACAGTGGGTGTGCCTGCCCTTGTTGGGCGACCTCCTCGTATGGGTCCATATCCAGAATTTCGCTGGCATTCTCGAGTGGGATACCCCATGATGATGGTCCGTTTAAATCAGAAGATACGGACATATAGGTAACAGTGGATGATGCATTGTTTGAAGACATGTCAAATCTGTAACCATAATATAAACTTGTATAAGTATATTATATAAGACCATTGGTGATATACATAATGTATTATAAACACGTATATAACCTATGTAAGCACTTAGTACAAACAACTAATTCTAAATGATGTAAGACGTGTATGCATGTATACTAAATGCAACTAAGTAATGTATGTCCCTTTGAAAAAAAAACTTTTGAATGACACAATGTTCGAAAATGGTTATAGACCAAGTAAAAACGCTTGACCTGGTTCTTTATAACCTTGGCTCTGATACCAATCTGTAACACCCCCAAAATGGGCCACAGCGGAATATGATGTTCCAGGGGTATTACTTCATAGATCAATAGCACAAGATATGAGGACGACCATTATAAGGGTCTTTTAAAAAAAACTGATACATTGGATTTCATAAATGGTTCGATACAAAAGCTCATGGGCTTAACTTGTTTATCTTGGAAAAGTAAAGATTTCACAACATAAGAATATTCCAAAATGTAATGCATGCAAATCTTTATTGTAATGTGACTTCAAATGACGACCAACCAATGTATCCGTGACTTGTACCTTATTGACCTAAGAAAACATGTTTAAACTATCAACAATAATGTTGGTGAATTTATAGGTTTACGAATTCAAGGAAGCGAAAACAAGATTTTCCTGTAATAGACTAACAAATACAATATCACAAAAATGTATTACGAAATGCACTAAGCTCATGACACCGACGCTAAACAATGTATGTATATCAAATACATATAAATGACTTTGCCCAATGTAGATGTTCAACCCATAACATCCATGAATCCAAATGGTATACATTCGTCGTTTCTGGCCAACCGATAAACTAGCAAGCGCTACTTGCCCGAACGGAGATGTTAATCCTAAATAGATCTATTTATAACATTCGCGCTCACATAATGCAATTAAGAATTACATCTATGCAATTAACAGTTCATGATAATGGGCATAGTGGGTTATAGCTACTTAGGCAAACTTATAATATTTAAATTTAAAATGTACTTGCATCCATGTTGTAAAACAAACATGATCTCATCCCCGAGATTTGATAAATGATTAAAAAAAGTATAAAAGTGGGGACTATAAACTCACCTCAAGTGATGATAACGGAATAGCAAGGTAATCGCACGAAAAACGATGCAAAAGACTTTATCCGCAACCTATGAATAAATAATACATATTTACTAACGGAAAAATAATAATATAAATACTTGCAAATCTTGTCCCTAGTGTGTGCTTGATCTTTATTTAGAATAACGATATTTGAAAACAAATTTCTCGTTTTAAAATGGTCAACTTTATCGGGTCAATGCGGTCAAAATATAAGTATATGATTTACGACTTCGAACATTTAAGAAACTAGGTCATTCATACTTTAAAATGTTAGTTTAGATCGGCATTTGGTTTGGTCTCTAGGGGCGTTAAATAATTAGATGAAACATTGACGTTTTCTATTGGAGTTAACGTATACATTACTAAGTTTTAACATGAGTCATCTTGGAGTTTTATAATTAAATTACAGGTTTGTTAGTTGACGATATGGAAAAGTAAAAACATATTTGAAATCTCGGCTGGGTCGTCTACAATGTTCGTTAAGTGAACTTTGTCTAAATTGGTCGTTTAATGTGCTAAAAATTGGGCTAAACATACGTGGGTCGCAAGGCAGTTTTAACACTTAGAAAAATAAAGAGTTATTTCAGCTTTTATCATTTGCGTGGCCAGACTTTTAAAGTCAGTTTGTAGGTTCGATACTCTAAGTTAGGCCAAACTAAAAAAATACCTCGTTACTCTATGTCCGTCATCAGACATAATCTATAGCTTTGCATGTCGGGGTCTCTATCTAGGTCAAAAAGTGGTCAAAAGGTAGGGGTGTGCATTGAGCAAGCTTGGCTGGATGCACACAAGGTGTTCGACATGTTGTCGACACTGGTGGCAAACCGCCATATGTACACGCAAATTGCAAGCAGGATACTAAACAAAACTAGGTGATATTTGTTCCAGCTTAAATTCGGTACGTTGTACTTTATTAATACTGCTCAGTTCGTCATTCCACTTGGTACACGCGTCCCAATCATTCGAGGAAAAGGGACTTGTTGGCTGTTGGAAAAAGAAGGGCAGAATGATAGTTGTGGCATGTCGACTTTGAGACTTCATAACTTATTATATACTTGACGAAAGTAGGTGACTCCAGGGGTAAAACAAACCCTACATATCCAATAAGCAAGGTGTGGATTTTTGTGACTATCCCTAGGTGTCACAAACCATACATAAAATCATGGTGTGGGAAGGTGGCTGCGCGTTTAAAATCAACCTATAGTATTTTATTTTCTTAGGGTTTATAAGTTCAAAATTTACACGGTTCCTTGACCATTTTTGGCGATCCAAACTGCTAAACAAAGCTTGATAGTTCAACTAAAATTCGCAACTAAGTTTTAGATTGTTAGAGCATGATTACTAGTCGAATTATAACCTCCAAAACACCAAACTGCCAAAGGTCAAAAATGTGTTGCGAATATGGTGAGTACCCAACTTACCCATATTTTTAATACGACTTAGAATTTGGCATATCAATGGCTTAGTACCTGGCTTCTTAACAACCTACGACCAAGTTCTATTAGTCACGCGATAAGTCTTATTGGTTTTGCTATGGGTTCGACCTATAATAAGAAAACAACAGAAACGACCACTTTTCTTTTGATTGCAAGCACACAACTTATGACATATGATTAGCATACATAAACAAAATGGTAAGAACGTGGGACTCACCAAAACTTAAAGGAAAACATAGTATGGGCTTGGACCAACGAACCCTAGTTTCTGCCTTTAATATCTCATGACACAACTTATTTCTAAAATCCTTTGCTTAACCGAAATCTATACCCACCCCTTTTGCCTTATACTTTTGAACACAAAATTCACTTCGTTCTTGTAGCCTTCGTCTCCAAAAAAAAAAAGGAAACAAAGGTGGATTTAGGGTTAGGGTTTTCTAGGGTTTTGGTGTATAATGAAGATACAAGGGAAAAGGTGTGGACTTGTGTAAGTGCTGTGTGTGAGTCGAATGATAAGAGACCAAAGAAACCCAAGGAACGTAATGAAGAAAATAACTGGTGTTGAGTCTTGTGGTGCATGGCAAAGGTACCAGTCCCCCCATTTTTTTTTTTTCCCCCCCCCCTTTTATATTACAGAAGAATGCGCATAGTGTTATCACATTAGTCATGTTCTAATGTTAACCCTAATATGGCAAAGTATTTTTGGGTTTTGCCAAGGTCAATGTATAGTGATTAAAAGGGAGGAACTGTTTGGAACGTGGAGGTAAAACAAGGAATTGCAGCTATCATATCAAATTTATGTGGGTTTAGAGCAAAAAAAGGGGCTCATGGAAATCTATGATAAAATCCCAACTATTTAAAACGTGGGGTAGTTTGGGCTTTATAAAAAAAATCATAGGCTGGACATTGGTAATAAGGTTACGTAGGATAATTGTGTATATCTTCTTTTCCAACTTTAGTGTATACTACTGAATTAATGGATTGTGGATTAGTATCCTCCACGCATTGTTATTGTCTATGTGTAGAGCATTTATTTATTCCTTGAATTATATAGGTTGTATATTTAATTTTTCTATTATGTACCATAGCAAGCAAGTGTAGGGCTTTAACTCGTTTGCTTGCTCTTTGAATTTGAAGGCTAAATGGTGGTTACACAAACGGATGGCATACATTCGATTTTTGATTAGTTAGGTCATAAAAGGTGAGTAATAGTTAAGGTTCTTAGCTTAAGCGTATGATTAATCATGATAATAAAAGGCCTCAGTTAAGTGTACACTTATTATGGTTTAACAAAGCCGATCTAAAATAAAAGTAAACACGTATAAATGGAAGGAAAATAGAGTTATTGGATTTGTTATGAGACCTGAAAACACGGGGTGTTATATAAACCTCCGCTTTTTTACTTAGGCTTGAAAGTGGGTGGATTAATGTCTCGGGTTCAAGTTTGGGATGAGATGGTGGACCGAGTGACCGCTCGCTTATCTAAGTGGAAAATGAGAAGCTTTCAATTGAGGAAGTTAACACTCTAAATCGGTCTTAGAACGTATGCCTATTTATTTTATGTCTATTTTTCGAGTCCCTATGTGTGTGCTTCGCAGGATGGGATCGATCAGAAGTCATTTTTTTAATGGTCATGATCTGAACAGTAACAAATTGTCATGGGTAAAATGGACAAAAGTGTTGGCTTCTAAAGATAAAGGGGGTCTCAGAGTTTCAAGTTTATTCGCTTTGATTAGAGGCCTTATGTTCAAATAGGTGTGGAGGTTTTTTTACCCAAAATACGTCTTTATGGGCAAAGGTTATTAAGGCGATTCACGGAGAAGATGGGAAAGTGGGTAAAAATGTGAAATCTAAGTTTCCGTCATATTGGATGGATATTCTGAACGAGTGTAATGTGTTGAAAAAAAAAGGAATTGATTTATTGAAAAGTATTGATTATAAGTTAGTGTAAAGCGAGCAAACTGAAATTCAGGGAATAAATTCATGATTAACGGAAAATGCTCTAAAAATCTTTATCAGCCCTTATGCGTTAAGTTAGTCAAAGATGTTGTCCGTTCATCAAATTCCCCAGTCCAGTATGGACTTCTTCTGTATGGAGGAGAGCCGAAGAGGTGTTCCGAACAGATCAGGTATGTTGCTCGCTCATCAAGTTAAAACATCACTCTTTGGCCAATTTATTGATAGAAGGATTTGGGCATATGGAAATTCGTGCGAGTTTCTCGTTGATTCAGATAGAAAGATGATTGAGAGAAAAATGCTTCCGACGTACAATCAAACAAGTGATAAAATTCTATTTCCTTATCAAGGTAACGTTCATTAAAAGCGTGGGAAAGTAAGGATTGATTCATTACGATCGAGACTCAATATTTTTTTTTTTTTATCACGTCGAGGTAAGGACACATCGATTCAATAAGTTCCTATTTGAGATACCTGAGTGGGAGTCGTCCTAGTCATATTATTTTCTCTTGTCATATGATCGGGAAATTATTCTAAAATTACTCGATTGGTGGATGTTACCTACATGGAGATGTAAGTCAGAGACGAAGATAGGTATCGGGCTTGTTAATCTTCGGTTATCCTCTAAGCACAAACAGGTTCTTGAAGGAGTTTTTTACGTTATGTGGTGGCATTTATGGTCGTATCGAAATAAGAAGATATTTTATTCGAAATCTTCATCATGGGCGATGATTTTCGAAGATGCAGTGTCCCGATCTTATCATTGGTGTCATTTTAGATGTAAAGCTTCGTTTAGTTGGAACGATTGGCTTAAAAACCCTTATCTTGTTTCTTTGTAAGTTCTAGCTTCTTGCTAGTGTTTTTAATATAATAGCCGTTCAAAAAAAAGAAAGTTTACTGAAAATGTTATAATAAGATAACTTTGCATAATTTGCTGATTACAAAAATGTAGTATGATATTAAGATTACTAATATCAAAGTACATGTGTTTTTCATTCATAGGAGTTATATATTAAATTAGTACTAATACCTATTCATTCAAAAGTCACATTTATACGTATTTGATGTTTTTCTTAATAAAGGTTTAGTTTTTGTCATAAGGAAAAACTTTCAAAATAATTATTTTATATATAAAGGTGATAAAGATATTGGAAATTTATGTTATAAACTAAAAAAAATTGTAATTTTAATTATGATGGTGTTTTTTTATGAATTTTGTAGCGATGTTTATTGTTTGATGATCATGAAAAGATAGTTATAAATTGAACAATCTGACGTGATATTAAAAAATATGTAAAACAAGAAGGTAGTTGACTATTGTGTTTTTCATTAATACTATTCTGTAACTATGTATTAATTAATACGTAACTTAAAATAAAATTTTTATTTTAAACCAACTACGTACAACATCTTTTAAATTGTCCTTTTATTTCATCTAACTTAATAACATTATCAACTAAGAAAAAACCCAAACTGACAAAATGCCATATCAAGAAACACTTTCATTCTATCAAACATTTTTTCTGTTAGTATTCGTGTCTTGATAATCATAGATTACTTGGATAATTCTTTAATCGTGTTGAGTTCACTTTCCGAATACAATATTTCGACCCTATATGTGCCTTGGGTTACACGAAATTCTTATATGTGATAAGACAAGAACACACTCAAATTCTAGGCACAAGAATGAGAGCAAAACATGAAGAAAATTGTATGTTGTTATGATTCTTCATTTCTAATAATGAAAGACCAAAATGATGTTTTTTTTATAATAAACAAAGTGACTTTTGGTTAAAAGTCACACCCTTTCATGAATGGATATGACTTTTAGTTAGAAAATCACTAACTTTCAAATACATTCCAGCAACACTTAATGGCGACAGTTTTTCTGTCACTATTTACAATAGTCACATCTATTTAATGGTTGCGACAACCTAGTGACGAATTTTCTGTCACTAATTATGCCTTTCATCATATCCGAAATCAAGTTAATTAGTTTATACAAGCGTGCACTCCGCACATCTGAACTTGTATTATAACTTAACTTGAAATCACTTTGATCTCGGGTAAATCACCATTACATATAATGCTCGATGACACTAAAATCACCAACACTTTCTTTAACTTATCAAATAATCTTTAAGTTACGCCAAGATACTTTAAGAAAGCTTCAAGTTACTTGAAGTTTAACTGCTTTGTTTAGAATTTAGTCCTATTTGTGATTGTGGATTAAGGCACATGATAAAGCTTCAAGAAGATTACATCTATAAAGCTCGGCACATGATGTTTATTGTTTAATGATGATGAAAAGATAGTTATAAATTAGAACAGTTATAACGTAGTATGATATTAAGAAGTAATGTAAAACAGTTGACTATTGTGTTTTTCATTAATACTATTTTGTAACTATGTATTAATTAATACGTAACTTAAAATAAAAGTATATTTTAAACCAACTACAACATATTATAAAATCTCCTTTTATTTCATCTAACTTAATAGCATTATCAACTAAGAAAAAACCCAAACTGAAAAGATGTGATACCTAAGAAACCCTTTCATTCTATCAAACATAACTTCTTTAACTTATCTGTGAAAACTAGAAGGGATGGTTGAATAGTTTATCGTAATTGGCGTTTTAACACTTTGTTTATAAAAATGTTTGATTCGAGTATATGTAATATCAACCAACGATATGAATAACCAATATATCTACTCTACCAACAATTCAATCACAATACATACAATAAATATGAAACGTAAATAAAAGATAAGGGATAGAACGATGAAACCACAACACCAAGAATTATAGTGGTTCTGCTACGAAGCTCTTCTTCGCCCTACTCCACTCCCCGAGTATCCGACTCGATGTTTCACTATGTCAACAAGCTCCTTTCAGGCGGAGAAAACCGTTTACACGTCGCTTATATTATTTTCCGACACTAAGCTACGTGTCAAGTCTTAATCTTAGCTAGAACCAATCTACACCTTCACTAATGTAATTTAAGGACTAAAATACTAACCAACACACAATCTATACTTTCGGATTTATACAATATCTGAAATTACACAAACACACAAGATCAATAAAATTGAGATTTGGATCTAGAAGAAGATGGAAGATAACTAATCTATATCACTTCGTTTCTTGGCGAATACGAGTGTTCTTCTCTTACACTTGATAGGGGAAGGAAGAAGATGAGATCGGATCACTTGAAACAAGATTAAACTATATTAGTGGTCAAAAGATTTAGAGAGAGAAAGAGGGTTTTAGTGAGAGAATGAGATCTAAAAAATTCATGCTAAGAGGTTTGAGAAACTGCAAGGAATAGTGTAGTATTTATAGCCATGACAAGATAACATCTCCTGTTGGCGGTCGTGGCAGTCCCAGATATATCTGGGGGCCGTCCTGCCTATCAGGGGGGCGCCCCTAGATAGACGCTCCCATTTTGTTCTTTAGTGAGAAAGGTAAAATTTGGTGTAGAATGTTCCATTTTGAGAGGAAACCAGATTTTGAATTTTTATATTTAATTAAAACATTTCTTAATAAATGAAAACATTTTGTGTATTTTTATTTTGTAAAAATACTTTTGTAGAAATATAAGGTTTAAGAAAAATTATTTTCTTGATCACTAATCATGTTTAATGATTTTTTTATACATACCTTAAGTGATTTACGTCGAAATGGAAGTTTACGATTAATAACGTGTAAAACGTTTATTTTTATCGTAGATGTTTTTACATTTTGTTATCTTCAAAACGTAGAGGAGTCAAAAAATATAAATAACGTTTTTAGACATTATTTGTATTAACAATCTCCCCCTTTTTGATGATGACAAAATATAAACCCATTTTTCTTAAAAAAAATCAAGTTATTAATGAGTTTTAATCCACATCTCCCCCTTCTTGTCAAATCCAAAAAGGTAAATCGTCGAGTTGAGAAGAGAAAGAAATCGATGATACTAAAGCTCCTCCTTCGTGTATACTCCCCCTCGTTTGGGGCACCAAGGGATCGAGCTATGGTCAATTGCTACAAAACCGAGTTAGAGAAAGCAAGTGCAATATATGTTTTCCGACTTATAGCAACATGATGACAACAAATATATATAGCAAGAAATGGCTTAATAAAAAAGAAGTAGCCACCTAAAGATATACATGCGAACCATCCTTAATAATAGAAATTCATTCATTCATAATAATAAGGCAAATTCATACTTATGAAGTATGAATATTACAAGACTAGAAATAAAGTAAACATAACCACAATAACATTCTAAGTACTACATAAAACCTGGATAATTCTTGAGTCATAGATAATGGCTTTGAGCAAAAGGTTGGGAAAAGCATTATATAGAAACATCAAAGATATTTAAGGATGAGGTGGAGAAGGTGATAGGATAGCGGAAGTGAGAAGATACTCAATGTGAGAAAACATGAAATGCATCTCATCCCGTAGAGAAAGAATGAGATTACAGTTGTGAAAACAACAAAGATAATTTGCCCCATGATGATCAAGAATGTTGAAATAGATGGGATTACCCATGATAGGTGGTTGAGGTGGTGGTAGCGGTGAACGTGGTGATAGAGACTCAAATAAGTGATCAATGGGAGTGATTGGTGAATGTGAGAAGGTAATATCTAAGGAAGGATGACTTTGTAGTAGAATTGGATTTGAGGGTCTTGGAGGAGCATCCAAAATATCATCAAGAAAAGGGTTAGTTAGTTGAGGTGAGAGTGAGTCCTTTGAAGAAGGAGGTGAGGATTATGGTTTTGATTCAAATGAGGATGAAGTGGTACTAAAAGTAGATGATGTATCTTTGGTTGAAGGAGTTTTTAATGGTGCATTTGGTGGAGATAGAGATGAAGATGTTGTTATGGGAGAAGGTGTAGTGGTGACATCTTCATAATAAGTTAAGTCCACAAAGAGTTTTCTAGGTGGGATGATGGTTAGTTTGATCTTCTTAGAAGGATTAGAGGAGGAGGCTTGGGTGGAAGCCATAGGAGTAGAAGTATGAAGAAAGTTGTGGTGAAGATGAAGAAGACAATGAGGGTAATGAGTATTTAATTGAGAAGAGGTTAATTAAAGAGGTAAGGCATGAGATAGTTAGTTTTGGATTCCAAAAGGTGTTTAAGAAAATGCAGGAATGTAGCTGGGGCTAGAGAAGATTAGTCAACTACACAGAATCTGAGGGAAAACAGTGAAGATTCTCGTAACTCCTAGGGGCGGTCCCTTAAATAGGGTGGCGGTCCCAAATATATATGGGGGCTGCCGGGTATTTAAGGGGGCCGTTTTCTGGAGGAACGAAAAATTTCCTAGTTTTTCTAGATTTTAAAACTTGTGAAGAATTGTGTTATCCTAAAAATCCCTTTTGCAGCCAACACTATTTCCTTAAGAATCATCTAATACTTCCAAATATCCAAACTCATTAACTAAGTAATCTACACCCTATTTGGGAAATCAAGTCTAGGCAATTGACAAAGAAATAATTAAGCATGCATAATGTCATATATATATATATGATGGCTCGAATTCCCCGTTAGAAGGTTTCTTTATTTTGAGAAAGTGTAAAAATCAACGTTTGAGCAAATTGAATCATATTTTTGATTTGAATCACAAACAAACATCAATTTAAAAGTGAGATCTAAAGCTATAAAGAACAAATTTGATCACAAATCATTGCTAAAATCGAGTTATGGTAATGATTCCTTAAATTTGAATAGAAATCAAATTTTACTTATGATTCAAAACAAGAATTTTTTAACATTGATTCGAATTTTTTACACATTTTGAATTATAATCACATTAAAATGAGTTTTACTCTTGAAAACTTGAATCAAAGGTAAAAATCATCAATTTTGAAAACTTCTCAATCTTGTCCAAATAAAAACCTCTCAAATGCGATCCGGAATAATTTATATATATATATACACATATATATATATATGTATATATATATATATATATATATATATGTATATATATATAAGAGAGCATAATGTATCAATTTGCATGCCAACGTGTTTAGGATGATAAAATTGAACGATCATCCAAGGCAAACAACTTTGCCAAATTTATGTACTAAAAAATCTACCAAATAAACCATAAGTTAAAGTACTAAAGCATAATACCAAGAGATAAGTACCAACATAGATAAATAGGTATTAATCATAAATAAAATGTCTTAAGCAATTTTCCACATTGCTTACTTCTTCTTTCCCCTCAACAAGTTCTTGATGCCTTTTTTGATTGACCTTAACCCGCCTCGTTGCTCATCACGTAATTGGACTTGACGGTTTAAAATTTCAGTTTGGCGAGTGTAAAAGGCCTCCATGTTTGGATCAATGTTTGGTCGGTTTGAAAAGACTTGAGGAATATCATTAGACAAAGAATTGACAAAACGAGTGGGAGAAGGAGTGCTTGCACGAGAGGTACCTTCGTCGTTTCCATCATTATCGTCATCGATGTGATGAGAGGAGGATGGTTGACCGAAGGCGGATGAAGATGAAGTAGAAGTAGAAGGACAACCTCTTTTTGTGCCATAATCTTTTTGAGTCTTTCGCTCTTGTTGAGTGGTAAGAGGATACATGACACGATCGTACAAGATGTAGTTATCACTTGACAACTCGGGATTTTCGGACATGAGATGTTTAAACAAACGAGTTAATAACATACCGTATGGTAGAATTATCTGAGCTTGTTTAGTAACAAACTCCATTCGTTTTGCAACAAAGAATGCAAGATTGTATGGCTCGGACCTAGCGATACAATAAAGCATGTGACAAAGACACGCGGGGACATAATCCCGGTTACCCCCAAGACAAAAGATATTTTCATGAATTATGTCGACCCATGTCATCATAATTTGTGTGATTTCACGAGTTAAGATTTGATTTTCCTCAACATCAATGACTTTATCACGACGGATATGAGTGATAACATTCTCTCCTTCATCTTGAACGTAAAGTTTGATTTCATCGGGGGAAGGAGGATTGGTTTGATATGGACCACCCGTTGGAACGCTAGACGCCAAGTAGTCAAGTGACCACTTGTCGAAAAAATAACAAGCACCTTCGTAAGAAATACCAAGGATTTGACTGAATTCTTCGAGAGTGAAAGAAAAGAGTTGGTTTTGAATGACGAACTCGACAAACATCTGACCTTCCAAATCATGGTTGACACGGTATTAACTATAGAACAATAGAATAAAACGAGGAACGATTTGCTCACTTATTGTGAGAAGACACTCAAACCCAATATGCTCAAACATGGATTTAACATATACTAAGTCATCAAAGTCTTGATAAACGACTCGACCCTCGTGAATATATCGGGTTTCAAAGAATTCAAACATATGTTTTAGGGGTGCGTTGTATTCGTTGGAAATTTTTGTAATATAGCTTCTAGTATTTTTGTGGTCGTCGGTAATTTTACGAGGCATTGTTACCTATAATAAAAGTAAGACACAATTTTATTGTTGTGAACTCGAATTATAAGCGACAATTTGTGCCTAGTGTGTGCCTATATGTAACAAATGTGGAGTTGCGGCTAACTCGACTCTAAATCCAAACCTAAGAGTTAACCCAAACACTTCTTTATTCACTTTGGCTCATCCAAACATATCGAAAAATATATATTAATTATATATTTCGAATGGTGTTAATGAGATCATTATGCATGAGTGAAAAAACGTTTTAGAGTGTATTAACAATGCATTAAAATATTTTTATGGTGTTCCTCACGTGAAGAATATTAAAAAGAAATTGGGGTTTTTGTTCATGTTAAATTTTTTATCAAGCACACTTAATTATGCAAATTCAAAGTCTACAAGAAGCATATTAGTTATACATTGTGTTATTGTAGTCCTAATTGCACACAAACAAGAGAAAAATAAAAATCCCCAATTTTTGATTTTGTGTTCAATATGAACCCTAGACACAAATTAAGAAGAAAATTGATGGAATGACTTACAATTGATGATCTTTAAGATGTTAGGAGTGATTATTAGTGTTGATTTGATCTTCAATTGTAGTTATTATGGATGATTTTGAGTTTTGGAGGGTTTTGGTTCGTGGGTCGCAGGTCTGCAAGTGAAGGGGTGTTTGTTTTTGTGTTTAACAAAGATGAGGGTGCAGACATAAGTGGCTCGTCTGGTGGCGGTCCCATATCGATATGGGGGTCGCCTGATTAAATCAGGGGGCCACCCTATTTATGGGGGCCGCCTCTAGTGGAGGTTTTTAGACAAAGATTTGGACTAATATTTTTGGAAGGAGTGACGTTTTAATTTGCATAATTAAAAATGCTTAAAATACTTCGGATGAAGTAATTAAGTTGTCACGGCATAGAATGGAACAATGACTAGAATCGAGACAGAAGAAAAAAGAGAAAGATTTATGGAATATGTCCCATCATTCCTAAACCAAGACGAAGATAATTAAACGATTCACGTTTAAGAGGTTTGGTGAGGATGTCGACGATATTATCTTCAGATGAAACTTTTTCGATAGAGATATGTCCTTTCTGGACATTGTCTCGAAGGAAATGGTGACGAATTTCAATGTGTTTAGTCCGTGAGTGTTGCAACGGGTTTTTGCTATAGTCAATCGCACCTTTGTTATCGCACATTATCGAGACGTCGTCGAGTCGAATGCCGTAGTCGATAAGAGCTTGTTTCATCCATAGTGCTTGTTGACATGCCTTTCCGGCGATTACGTATTCGGCTTCGGTCGTGGATATATCAAGAGCGGTTTGTTTCTTCGAGAACCACGATGTTAGACAACATCCTACGAACGTACAAATACCGCTAGTGCTTTTCGGTCCACATAATCTCCTGCATGATCAGAGTCAGCATATACTACGGTTTCTATGTTGGTCCCCTTAGGATACCAAAATCCTGAGTGCGTAGTGCCATTAATGTATCAGAAGATACGCTTAACCGCTTCAAGATGAGTTGGGATCCTCTTGGAAGCGTGCACAAAAGCAGACACTAAACATGATATCGGGCTTACTTGCCGTTAGGTAGAGTAAACTACCTATCATGCCTCGATACTTGGTACTATCTACCGACTCACATTCTTCATCTTTCGTGAGTTTAGTATCAGAGGACATGTGTGTTTTCATTGGTTTAGATTCTTCTAATCCAAATTTCTTAAGCATTTCTTTAATATATTTAGATTGATTAAAGAAGATTCCATCTTTCATTTGTTTTATTTGTATTCCAAGGAAGAAGTTAAGTTCACCCATCATGCTCATCTCAAACTCGTCATGCATGATTTTGGTGAATTCATCACACATGTCTTGACAAGTCGAACCGAATATAATGTCATCGACATATATTTGAACAATGATGAGGTTTGAACTTCTCTTCTTTGTAAAAAGAGTGTTATCTACCATTCCAATGTTATATTTATGTTTAATATAAAAGCTTTTAATCTATCGTACCAAGCTTTAGGAGCTTGTTTAAGACCATATAAAGCTTTCTTGAGTTTATAAACATGATCCAGTTTTTCGAAGTCAATGAATCCTGGAGGTTATGCCACGTACACCTCTTCATTGATAAAACCGTTCAGGGATGCACTTTTTACATTCATTTGGAATAACTTAAAATCTAAGCCACAAGCATAGGCTAATAAAATCCTAATAGACTATAATCTAGCAACCAGGGCATAAAGTTCATCATAATCGATGCCCTCTTGTTGATTATATCCTTGGGCGACTATCCTAGCCATATTATGAGAAACAACACCGTTCTCGTCTAACTTATTCCTATACACCCACTTAGTTCCTATGATTGTCGTACTCTTAGGATGTGGTACTAACTCCCAAACATCGTTTGAAATTAATTAATTTAATTCCTCTTGCATAGCGATTATCCAACTTTTATCCTTTAAGGCTTCATTCACATTCTTAGGTTCTATAGTTGATATAAAATAAAAGAAGTTACTTTGATTTTGGGCTTGAGACCTAAGGGTTCTTTGGTTAAGGTTTCCTATGACGTTGCCTAATAGATGGTTCTTAGATTCCTCAATGTTGACAATTTCATCAACTTCTAAAGTTTCATCCTCAATGTTATTTTTTAGGTTTTTCTTTTCGGTAACCTTAATTGCTTCGAATTCATCTAAGTCATTGATGCTCGGGTCTTGTAAAGACTGCAACAAGAAGTTTTCCAACTCTCTAGGCATTGTACCTAATCATTGCAGGTAGTATAGGCAAGACTCGGGGATTGTTGTCATTCTATAGGGGAATAGGTTGGGAAGGTTTGATCATGATTTAACAGAAGTCTACGGGGTTGAGAGAAGATTATTTTTGTATTTTTATTTTATAGAAAGCATGTAAAATCAAGGTTTGAGGGGTTGGTTTGCTTAACTAACTAAAACTAAATATAATCTAAACTACTGGTGATAACTTTATGATAAAAAGATGTATTTACTTAATCATGTACTACTCCTTAGATTGTTTCTCCTAATCCTGTTGCTTTGTCGCACTTGTGATGATCTGTGTAAGTATTTCCTAAGTCATGAAAGAATTACACGAACCCGCCTTCTATTTAATATTCCGTTAAGGCAACACACAAGTAAGGTAGTATGAAGACTATTACAAGGCCACTAAGAGTATATTAAATGTAATTGAAATATCTTAAGAGGGATCAACCATATTGGGGGTAAGGTAGTATGAAGACTGTTACCAGATGGTATCCTTTCTACACACTCGCGTTTCCCTAGACGTCTATGCCAATTTAATATCTTATGGCTAGTTTTCTAAAGCCTAACGCGCACATCCATCACAAGAAGCAACATTAAAAGGATCTACAATCTAAGTTTCATACAATCATAAGTAAATAAAAAGGTGGGTTTATCCTAGCATGTTATAAAGAAAGCAAAAACATATATCAATCAAACAACACATAGACATATTGAATGATTAAAGATAAACAATCTTACTTGATTAAAACATGGATTAAGGTCAGTTACAATAGAGTTTTGAGGCCCTAAGAACGGCCTACATGCTGCTAGAATAACTAGGGTTCGTCTCCCAAAGTTATACAAAGTTACACACTTAAAACCCTAAAATCGGTTTTGTATTTAAAAGAAATACGATGCGACGTCGTTGTCGTGACGCCGTCGCAACGTCGATGATTCTAGATCCTCTTTAAGGCGACTACGTTCTGATGCCGTCACAAAATCCTTGACGTCGTCACTTTGGAAATCACAATGGCGTCGCTTTGTACTTGCGACGCCGTCTTCCCGCTCTGTATGCGTAATTCTTCAAGATACTTGGTGTAGAGCCGTAGTCTAGTCCGTTTCTTCTCCAAATGAGCTCAAGTCATGTGTATTTCCTCCAAATGCCATCCATGTGCTAAAAACCTGAAAACAAACAATTAAGCACACAATCTGGGCATGTTTGCATGATTTAGGGGGTTAAATGACCCTGAAATAGTATATAAAATGATACCTCATCAAATACCCCTACACTTGGGATTTGTTTGTCCTTAAGAAAATGGGCTTTTCTACCTAGACATTGCAATATTGGGGTCATTTAACCTACTATTTAAAAGCAGTTTACAACACAACCTTCTAGACCTCGTAAATAAAAGCACGGAAAGAATATACTAGCACCTCACATAAATGCTTAGATTCTCTCTTTCTCTTGGGTGTATAATAAATTATAACAACTATGGAGAAACATAAAATTAACACTCATTACCTGTCATAGCATATAAATTACCATAGGCTTGGTAAATGATCAAACCTCCACCGCTGGGCACAAGTATTAGTCATTACTATCAAAGAGGTCTTTTAAAGGGTTGTGGGGTGTAGGTGTAAGATAATATTAATGGAAACAGAAATGGATGGGATACATTTAGGGAGTAACTTTTGGGTGAATTTGGGGTGAAAAGGTTAGCTAATTATTTATACGAATACACGCTGGTTTGGTTGCTAAGCCAAAGACTCGGACACGAAATACAAACTCTATAAAACTCTACACCAATCTCTTTTTTTTTCTTGACTCTATGATAAACATAAACATAAGCAAATGGCAGCCCGTACATTTTTCTTCACCTTTTTTTATATATATTTTTTCTTTTTTGTACACTTTTGCCCTGCCATTGCTTAAACATATAATACATCATGGGAGTTTATAGATACACCCCTACACTTGAACTTTTACATACTCGATAATTACAATCTAACTAATGACCCGAATTGAGGTAGATCAACATAACATGAAGCTTATTGAGCTCTATTAGGGGTAATAAATTACTTCTTCCCCAATTCTTCATAAGATGAATACTACCATGAAACCCAATCGTCGCAAAATAGTATTTACAAAGATAAGGACTTAGCAACCGTGTACTCAATAATTAACTTGGGTTAAAACAATAATGTACTAAAAGCGAGTACATACAAGGTAGGCTAAGGCGATTTGGGTGTAACAACTGGTTCAAGGGTTAATAATGCTCTTCATTAATAGTCCGGCTAAACTAGGAAATTACGAGAACCGTGAAAAGGATAGGCACGAAAGGTTTCTCTAAGGGAGACATGCACTAAAAATGAGTGTGAAGCACGGGTGTAGGATAGTTATATGATCGAGGTGACCATCATAACAATTACATGTTTAAAACATGGGTTAATCCTAGTGCCTCTTATCTAGCAAATCCTAATACTCAGTACTCACTATGCGGTCTCGGGATGCATCATAAAAATAAGTTCTCAAATTTAATACACTACCGGTACACATATAATTTAATACCGATACCAATGTTCTAGAAAAGGCTACAAAGACCATACGTACACATCCGTAACGACGGAATAGACACATATGACTGTATTCAAACCTTAACTCGAACAAGCTAAAGGTATAAACTATCTTGGGTATCAAAAATGGATACCCGGATTTCTAAAGATCTAAAGGCGAACCTCACATTTTAAGGGTAGAATTTTGAGGATTTTGGTGCTAGTCATATAAATTCCTATCCATGAGACGCAATTAATACTCGGTTTTCGTCGGTATGTGTCATAAAAAATTTACAATTGGGTTAAAATTACATTTTATGCTATTTTCGATATATTACCCATCAATTTAAGGACAAAGCAAATGACAATTTAAAGAATAGTTTCTAAGGCTTATTCCTCCCCCTACACTTAAGTTGAACATTGTCTCTAATGTTCTATAGAAGTACCCGTTTAAACAAATAAAGGGAAAAGAAAACAAGTAAAAGAAACTAGTACTCCTCTGGTTTGCTAAATAATAGAGAAGAAACATGAGATAACTGGTTAAATTGTCCTCCAAGAATCATCTAATGAAACTTCCTAAGAACTTCTAAGCTTCTTCTCATCAAATATAACATGTAACTTAAAAAAAAAGTGACAACCTAACCAAAGCATAAGATAGGCTAGGATATATTATATATATATATATATATATATATATATATATATATATATATATATATATATATATATACAACGAGATTTTAGGGTTTGACTCTATTAAAGCAGTAAAGATAGGATGAAAGTGATGATGTAATCATAGGTTTTTGCAGGTTTACAAGATAATTACAAATTTTAGATATTTCACATTTTATTTTTTCGAAATTAATTGAAAATTTTCAAAGTTTCACATGGCTGGGGGTGTGACGCCGTCAGGATTAACACTGTAAAGATTTTTTCTTCGTTTTTCTTGAAAAATTTCCTACACGCAATTTTGTTAGTTATATCATGTGTAAAACACTGCATAAAACCTGGGATTAATCATTACAATCATATGACTCGAAATTGACGCGAATTAATCTAAACAATTTATTTAATATGTTTGAATTGGTTCTTAAAAACGGGATATTTTCCCCTACACTTACTTAATGCAAAATACCTTTGATTGTCAATAAGACGAAGTTAAAAACAAAGCAAAGCATGATTACAAAATTGATTCAAACATAAAAGAATAAACAAGAAGAATTAAAACACACGACACTCCTAAATGCGGGAAAATAAATATTGGGTTGCCTCCCAAGAAGCGCTTTTCTTTATTTACGAGTCTTGTAGCTAGACACGAAGTCACACGTCCTTACGTGACTTCTCCTTCATCTTCTAGTGTGATATCATCATTTTTATCAGCATCCAATACGTCCTTTTGATATGGTTTCACCCATTGTCTATTTACGATGAATTCATTTCCATCTTCATCGTAAAGCTCAATTGCACCATTTTTCATGTCTTTGCTTACTGAAAATGGTCCGTACCACCTTGACTTTAGCTTCCCGAGAAACAACCTTAGGCGTAAATTAAAGAGAAGTACCTTATCGCCTTTTTCATATTTAGTCGGCGTCTTTGTCCGTTTATCGTGCCACCTTTTTCTTCATTCCTTATAGGAGATGGAGGATTCATAAGCATCAAGCCTCATTTCGTCCAGCTAGTTAATCTATAAGAACCTATTTTCTCCAGCTTTTATAAGGTCCATGTTATAGTTCTTAATGGCACAGTAGGCTTTATGCTCGAGTTTGACCGTAAGATGGCATGCCTTGCCGTAGATTATCCTAAATGAGGTTGTTCCTGAAGGGGTTTTAATCGTTGTTTGGAATGGCCATAATGCATCATCTAATTTGTAGGACCATTCATTCCTGTTGTTTCCGATGGTTTTTTCGAGAATACACTTTATTGTCCAGTTTGTATTTTCGACCTGCCCATTTGTTTGAGGGTGATAGGCGGTGGAAAATCGATGAACCACTCCATACCTTTTCATTACTCGTTCTATCTGGTAGATGCAGAAGTGAGTACCTCTATCACTAATCAAAGCCTTCGGTATTCCAAATCTTGCGAATAATCTTTTGAGGAAGTTCACTACGTTTTGAGCATCACTAGCAGGAAAGGCTTGAGCCTCCACCTATTTTGACACATAATCGATAGCTACTAGGATGTATTTGTTTCCATTTGATGAGGGGAGTGGTCCCATGAAGTTTATTCCCCAGACATCGAATATTTCGCAGACTTGGATATGCTTTTGAGGTGTTTCATCCCTAGAGGAGATGTTGTCGGCTCGTTGACAGGCATCACAACCTCGGACCAATCTATGTGCATCGCGGAAGATATTTGGCCAGCAGAAGCCGGCATCGAAGACTTCTTTTGCGGTTATGGCAATACCATGATGCCCTCCTGCTGGGCCGCTGTGACATTGTCGAAGGATTTGTGCCGCCTCATCTCCTGCGACACATATTCGTATGATTCGGTATGCGCATTGTTTAAATAGGAATGGCTCATCCTATAAATAATGCCTTAGATCGTTGAAGAATTTTTATTTCTCTTGGCTGGTGGAACGGAAGGGCAATACTTGGATGGCAAGGTAGTTAGCGTAGTCGGCATACCAAGGTTTGTTGCTTTTATCAGATATTGCCATTAGTCGTTTTTCAGGGAATAAGTCCCTTATTTCGGCCTTGGTCAGCTTCCCTAGATCGGGGTTTTCAAGTCGGGAGAGGTGATTGGCTGCGAGATTTTCAGCACCTTTCTTATCACGGATCTCGATATCGAATTCTTGGAGTAGCAGGATCCACTTAATCAGTCGCGGTTTTGCTTCTTGTTTTGTGAAGAGATACCGCAGGGCAGAATGATCTGTGAAAATGATAGTCTTGGATAAGACTAAGTATTGACGGAATTTATCGAATGCGAAGACGACAGCCAAAAGCTCCTTCTTGGTTGTTGTGTAGTTTTCTTGTGCTTCGTTCATTGTTTTGTTGGCGTAGTGTATGGGCTTGAAATTTTTGTTGATTCTTTGCCCGAGCACTGCTCCGACATCATAGTCACTTGCGTCGCACATGATTTCAAATGGAAACGACCAATCTGGCTTGATCATAATGGGGGCCTGCGTTAGTTCGTGTTTTAACCTATCGAAGGCATGGATGCATTCTTCAGTGAAGTTGAAGGGGGCGTCTTTTACCAGGAGCTGGGTCATTGGGCGTGTGACTTGCGAGAAATCTTTTATGAATCTTCTGTAGAAGCCGGCATGTCCCAAAAAGCTTTGGATGGCTTTCACATTTGTAGGATATGGTAATTTGGAGATGGCCTCTATTTTTGCTTTGTCGACTTCGATTCCCGACCCAGAGACCTTATGGCCGAGGACGATTCCTTCCTTCACCATGAAGTGGCACTTCTCCCAATTTAACACGAGATTGGTCTCCTCACACCTTTTTAGTATCTTTTCTAAGTTTCTGAGGCAGTGGTCAAAGGAGCTACTGAAGACGGAGAAGTCGTCCATGAATACTTCCATGCTATCCTCGATTAGTTCATGGAATATGGTTCTCATACAGTGCTGGAAAGTTGCTGGCGCGTTGCATAATCCGAATGGCATCCGTTTGTATGCGAAGGTGCCATATGGGCAGGTGATTGTAGTTTTCTATTGATCCTCGGGAGCAATAAGGATTTGGAAATACCCTAAGAACCCATCTTGGAAGCAATAGTACTCATGTCCGGCTAGACGTTCGAGCATCTAGTCGATAAATGGGAGTGGAAAGTGATCTTTTCGAGTCGCGTTATTAAGCTTACGATAGTCGATGCACACGCGCCATCCGGTGACCGTCCTTTATGGAATGAGCTTGTTCTTCTCATTCTTCACTACGGTCATTCCTTCTTTCTTTGGGATAACCTGGACAAGACTGATCCAAGGACTGTCAGAGATGAGGTAGATTAACCCGGCGTCAAGGAGTTTTATGACTTCCTTTTTCACCACCTCCTCTATATTTAGGTTCACTCGTCTTTGAGGCAGGACACTCGGTTTGAACTTGTCTTCCATGAGGATTTTGTGAGTACAAAAGGATGAGTCGATCCCCTTTATGTCCATAATACTCCAGGCGATTGCTCCCTTATGGTTTTTTAGGACCTCGAGAAGCCTGGCTTTCTCGATGGTGGATAACTCAGAGGAGATGACTACTGGAGTTGGTTGTTTTCCTAGAGGAAGGCGTATTCAAGGTGCTCGGGTAATTCCTTCAATTCTAGCTCTAGAGGTTCGATGCTTAAGGGTTTCAGTTGATTTTTTGGGACTTTCCATTCGAGTGGCTCGAATGGCTCTGTCCTAGGGTAGAAAGAAACCGCTTGTACTTCGTTAGGATCTCCATCTTCTTCTGCTTCTACCCATTTACCATTGTGATCGATTGTATCAACCCATTGTTCTCGGACAAGCTTTGTTGTGTGATCGGCGTAGTATAGATAGTCATCATGAGAGTACTTGGTTTTCATAGATTTCCTGATGTTGAAGGTGACGGTTTCATTTCTAATTCTCAAACTCAGCTTTCCTTTGTGAACGTCGATTACATCTCGTGCTGTGGCGAGGAAGGTGTTAGCCCTAATTTTGTATCAGTTAAACAAGAATGTTATCGGTCTTATTAAGTCAAAGAAAGTCTTGTAATGTAATAGGCTAGTCGGGTATTAACGGGCTTGGATTATAATCTAATATTGTTCGTGTTTTGGGCTCAAAGCCCAAGTTAAGCCAAGCCCGGCCTATTTAGAAAGCCCACACGCCATATGTTGGCTAAGGGTATAAATAGACCCTCTCCACACATGGAGAGGGTGTTGGTTGCCATTTCTTACATGTCGTATGTGTGTGTAATCATCTACTCCTCTTTTTCTCTCTAATCTAATCTTTCATCTTTGTTTCTCTCTACTTTCTCTCTCTAATTTTCCATTTTTTCCTTTATCTCTTTTCTAGCTTATTGCTTATTGGTATGGCTTATGGTGTGATGTGATAGCTTATTACTTGGGATAACATTTGGTATCAATCGCCACGGGTGGGTCTAGTAGTTTCGTTGTGTTCGATTTGAGCTTTTTTTCTATTCGGTTTATTTTTCTATTTTTTTCTCTCTTTTATGTTCTGCTTATTCTTTTATCTCACTAGAATTTACATGGTAAAAATAACCAAATCTTGGGCTCATCAACTGTGTTTCCATATATCTTTTTTACGATAATTATTTTTTTCTCTATTAGGTTCAACATCACGTAAATGTCCTATATTCAAAGTTGGAGTTATTGTTATATTTGTGGTTTCTTATAGTTTTTGTCTCGGCTAATTGTGGGTTGACTACCTACGTTAAAAAAGCTCGCATCTTTCTTGGTCAAAAACGTTGTAGATTAATACTATATTATTGTGTGTGGCTTATTCTTGTCTACAAGCTTATTTTCAGCTTAACTCTTTGGGGCTTATTTTCTTGTTTTTAAGTCCTTCAAAGCTTATTAGGTTTATCTTTTAAGTGATAAAACAGCTTATAAAAAGCTTATTTGTAGTCATTTTCGTGGCTTATCCTTGTGGTAAACTAGCTTAATTTTCGAGCTTATTTTCAAGCTTAGTTTTTTCAGCTTGGTCATTTCTTTGCTTGTGGTACTCAACGTTTGAAAAAAACAAGAGGAGACCAAGATCCAAGTTTTTTGCAACAAGGACTTTGGATTTTTGTTGTTTCTGTTGAAGACAAAAGAAAGGACACCGGACTCGCAGCTTATAGCTTAACCGGATACGCATTTTGTTATTCAACCGGATACGCAACTCTTACTTGTGACCGTATAGGCAGGTTTAACTTCAACCGGATACGCAGGTTCAAAGTTAATCGGATACGCATTTCCTTTATCAACCAGATACGCAGCAAGTATTTGTCAACAGGATTAGCATTCACTCATGAACCAAATTAGCAACTCAAAAGAATCAGACTATATACGTTTTTAATTCATTTCGGGTTTTCGGTCTCGAGTGTCGGTTAGTTACGGGACTTATAACCTATACCGTTGTGATCGTGATTCGTTTTCGGTCAACGTGGTATATTCACATTGAACCGACGATAACCGTACAAGTCCCGGGCAAGGATACAAAAAACGTAACCTAATTTTATATTTTCAAACGAAGAAGAAAAAAAAAGAGGGAATCGTTGGTTTTAATAAACTAAATTTGGAATTTGGCAAAATCAGCCCCTGGACTTTAAAACCAATTCACAATTCATACTTACTTTGTTCATTAACCCTCTTTATTGAAATAGTCTTACACCGTTAGTCCTTATTCTTTTAAAACAGCCCGTTAGTCATCAAACGTGAATCGTCATTGCACCGTTAGTCCTTATTTGAGTTTTAATCAACCGTTACTCATTTTAAGTTGAAAGTTTGTACACCGTTCGTCGTTTTAAGCTCATTAATCGTCAACAAAAGTTCAAGTTCTTCAACGACAACAACGATTTCAACATCAATTCATTATTGTTTTACTGTTTCTTCTTGATTTTGTAAAATCCCACGAAAGATACGATTCTTTTCTCAGTTTTAATCAAAGACTTGTAAAATCCCGTGAACGTTAATTGATTTCAGTCCACAACAACAATCACTTTACCTACTTAAGATCCGATATCCATTCACAAAATCAAAATGTCAAATACCAATACCAATTTGCAAACTCAAACATCAAGTGTTCTTCACAAAGACACAGTTTCTTCGTGTTCAACTTCTAAAGATCAAGAGAAGACAGAACTTTCAAAAGAACGATGCATGAAAAGTCTTAGAGCAATTCAATCACAATTAAAGTTTCTCACAGATACTTTACAAGATTTTGGAACCATGCCTATCTTCAAAAGAACATTTGCTCAAGACTTGGATTTACTAGAACAACATCTTACCAAAGAAATAATTTCTCAGACTGATTGCAAGACTATTTTGACAAAACTCATAACAACGTTTGAAAATGCTTTCAATTCAGAATTCAAAGAGCGTATGCAGAAATATACAAGATTTAATGCTCAATTCTTCAAATATGCAATGATCTGTAACATGGATTCCATTGGGAAATACATGCTTAAGATAATTCTTCATCAACAACGAACTCCATAATTGTTGAAACAAAAGAAGTTGATGCAAACACAAGAAGATCATTCAAATCCAATTCCAGCATTGAAAGTTGATTTAGTTTTCATACAAAACACTTGTTCTGAGAAAGAAGACAGTAATTCAGAGACTGCATCCAGCAAATCAGTAAAAGAAAGCAGCTTGGATTCTGCAACAAAAGATGTACATGCAATCAAATACAAGATGTCAAAAGCAAAAGAAAGATGCATGGCATATTTTCGATCTCTTCATTCACACCTTCAAGTTCTTTCTAAAGAAGACTTAAAAGGCACTCGCATCGAACATGGATTCAAACGGGCATTCATGTCACTCTTTGGTCAAGATGTTGATACCTTCACAAGTACAATGCTCCTCAACGTAGATCAACTACAAAAGCAAATTGAAAAAGATGAATTTCAAGAAGATGGATCCATGGCAGCCTTTTGGGTGGTAAACAACTAGTTTTAGAAGTTCATTAATTCACAATTTTCCTTGGATTATGATAGTCAAATGACAGACAAGTACTTTGTTGAATACATTGGAATCGAGGTTAAACACTTCAGAGATACACTACTCCAACACATGGGTAATGTCAAGAAGTCCGTTGCGGAAAGAACACGTCATCAAAGACAGTATGATAGAAGGGTGAATAAAAGACAGATGCAAATGCAAGAGAGTAAAATTGATACGGGTAAAGCAGTAGATGCTGATTTGGCTATCACAGAAAGCAGTGGAACAGAATCAGAAGTGCAAGATGACAGCAACAAGCCAGGGAATGATACTTATGCTGAGGATGCAGATATCAGATCCATATATGACGAAGAGCCAATGACTGAGGTACAATTGACTACTAAATGTAATATCTTTGCTATAGGACAACAGCATACTGAGCAACCTGAAATCATTAATAAAGGTAGGGTTGACCAGTATCCTAAACAATGTCAAGTGAAAAGTTCTATGCTTGATTCATCACCTGGTAACGAGACAACTGACTACTCAAAACAATCACTCGTGTCTAAAAATATTTTACTCAAAAAAAACTGTTGCCCAATTTCAAAAAGATTTTTCAAGAATGGAAGCACATTGTATTGCTCTTGAACATAAATATCAAAATCAAGCTTTAAAATCAGGGCAACATGGTCAAATTTTGAATGAAACAAGTAATAAAGCCAAGATTAAAAAGGAAATTGATGTACTTGAAACAATGAACATCGAATTAGAACATAGTGTGGCTAAATTATGTAAGGAAAATGAGACTTTAAAAAAGCACTACAAAGATTTGTATGATTCTATTAAAATTACGAGATCTAAGACTATAGAACACACAACTTCTTTGCTTGCTAATAATGCTGATTTAAAAGCTCAGATTCAGAAAAAGGTTTTTGCAATTGCTGCTTTAAAAATGACTTAAGGAAGTTAAAAGGAAATAGTATAGATACTAAGTTTGCTAAAACATCAGTCTTGGGGAAATCGGTTTTACAATCACTAAGAAAACAATCAGTTGTTAGACAACTGAATGCGTTTAAATCTAAAAGACCTCAAATGTCAAAACCACGGTTTGCCTCCCAAGTTGATGTGAGTAACAATTTGTCAAGACCAGTAACTCAACACTATTTGCCTAAGAGAAGAGAATCCGTTTCTGCAAAACCTGATCATATGATTGCATCTAGCGAATCTAGGGATAGTTCTAAGAACATGCCAAGATTTAGTTCAAATGACATGGTTCATAATCACTATCTAGATGAAGCTAGGAAAAAGACACAAGAAAGAGATAGGAACTCAAAAACTAATGTGATACCTTCTGCTAGATTTCAAAGCACTGCTGATGGTAGCAAACCAAAACCTAGGAGCACTAATCACTCAACTAGGAGTTTGCCTGTATCTAAGAGTAGTTGCGTAACGATAACGGTTGTGCCCAAAGCAGATCATTCTAAGAGTTCTAGTTCTTTCTCAGATTCCAAACACTTTGTTTGTTCTACATGTCATAAGTGTGTCTTTAATGCAAATCATGATGCTTGTATAACAAAACTCCTGAAGGAAGTGAATTCATGTGCTAAGATTCAATCCTATAAGACCAGAAACCGTAACAAACCCGTAGATCAAAAGAGTCATACTCAAAAACCTGGTAGGCAGATCTTTACAAGACATAGGTTTTCTCCTAATAAGACTTCCGCTGTGTATGAGAAAACATCTCCTAGATCTGATCTTAGGTGGAAACCCACGGGTAGAATTTTCAAATCTGTTGGTCTTAGGTGGATTCCTACAGGAAAGTTATTCGATTCTTGTACAAGCAAGGATGACAGTGAACCCACACATGGTTCAAATGTAGATATCCCTAATATTCATGAAAGCAAACAAACTCTGGATTTAAGTGCAGGTACATCAATCAATGTTCAGAAGGAACAAAGTCTTGATTTAAGTGCAGGTACCTTATGTAATGTCAACAAGGAAAATCTCAAAGTATGGTTGCTGAAAAAGCTGATATCTCAGAAACCATTTTCAAAGTGGATTCACAAATGATGATATAGAAAAATGACGTTTGAACAACACGGTTCAAGCCTCGCACCACCACGTCAACAAAAGTTCCTACAACAAATATGATAGTTATGACATCAATGATAGAGTTGGAAAGTCTATTTTGTACTTTGTTCGACGAATATTTCAATGAAGAGAATCAAGTTGTTTCAAAGTCTTCCGCTGTTACTACTGCTGATGCATCCGATAAACGTCAACAACAACCAGATTCAACTTCATCTACTTCAACTCTAGCAACAACTGTCACTGCTGATGGAAACTTCGACTTGTAAATATTTTTGATTTTTCTCTTTCTTTTGATTTATACATATTTTTGAAAAAGAAAATACAAAAATATAAAACCAACAAAAAGAAATACAAAAATATAAAATCTAGAAAAACAAAATATAAAATCAGAAAATTTCAAAAATACCAGAAAGAATCTTCTCGACATGTCTCATGGAATCGATAACATTTACGTACCTAGAAATGTCGATTAACATTGACACAGGTGTGTAAACGAAGTTCAAGCAAGAGTTCAAATGCTTTCAAAACATGTCATTTCTAAATTTTCTTTATGACTTATGTGCAAATCAGTACATAACTCGGACCTTAATGTAAGGAAAGTGTATCTTTTTAGATAACTTATCCTATCAACGAGAAAGTCAAATTTCTCAGGTCTTGGGCTCCAAATCAAAACATTCAAAAGTTTTGAGCTCATGACAATTGCTTGTATATGAATACCATGATAGAAGCATTAGAAAGCCAATGGCTTTTAATCAATTCAGATTGCAACCCAGACCCAACTGTCACAGGGATGTGTACACTTCAGTGCACCCACTCTAGCAAAAGAAGAGAAATCTTCTTTATGGTTTTTTAAAAACCGTTGAACATAATTTTTTAAAAAGAACTTTCAATGTCAAATTGTTTACAATATAATTTGTGGTATATTTACATAAAAAATGGTATTTGTTAAAATTGTGTGTTCAACACTCCCTTCTTCAAATATTTTTAAAAAGTATGGTACTTACAATGTCATTTTATGTGGATCAATTTCTGAGGGGGAGCTTTTAAAACCAAAGCCTTTTAATGTGTTGGGTACATCTCATAAATGTCAATTTTATGTATCAAAACACATTTTGTGAAATTAAAATGTGGAACTTATAATGTCAATTAATAATATACATTGTTCACTAAGGCATCTCACTCCGTCTTCAATATTTTGTGGTGTCATATCAATTTTTCATTCCAATGTTAAGTTTTAATAAATATTGGTATCCCACATATACTGTTGAAGGGGAGCTATCAAGAAAATGAATTCATGCAATATTGTGGTATAATTTTTCTCCCCATAAAATTTTTCATGTCAAATTTTAATCAATTGGTATTTCAAACACTAAAAGATTTATTATTTTAAATAAGGGGAGAAAATGTGATTAAAATGTGATATAGAAGAATGTGATCTTTAAGACTCTAAGTGCAACTCTTTCCTTCATGTGCAAAACAATTTTGAATCTCAGAGCACATGTGTAGGGGGAGTATTTCAAAATGTCTGTATCAATAGTTTTATGGTTCGATCACTATACCCAACAACCAATTAATCTCACGACGTCGATGAAGTCATAAGGTGGTTAAGGTTAGGTATAAGTCCTATGATCCAACCAGAACCGGAGGGATCTACCCAAGGACAATCCATAGTTAGAAATAGCAGTCCTTAGGTATGATTGGAGAAGAATGAGTATAAGGGAATAATGCCGACTAAGATTGAGCTAACACTGGAACAATCATAACAAGGTGTTAGTAATGACGTCTTGGTAAGCATTGAAGGGGTTGAAGAATGAAAAAGAAAAGTATGGATAAAGGGTGAAAACAAAGCAGCCCTCCACACAACTTAGGCAGAAACCGGGTCAATACATAATCTATCAAAATTACAATGATGATTGTTGATATTGAAGAAAGCCGTCATGGACCTAGTGATGCAATGCACAACCCTTCCCAGCCATTCGAGTTTCTCTCAAAAGAAACTTGTCTCATTTGTCACGGAGATACACACGTTATCTATTGACATCTCACTCCGAGATTGTTGATATTGAATAGGTGGCAGTCTGCTCCAGCCTCCGATTACTAAAACCAAAGTGCACAAATCGAGTCTAGAGCCAGAAGAGATCAAATTATAAATCTCATTAGGACACAATGTCAAAATACACTTGTTGAACACCATAAAGTTCACAAGTTGTAACAAAGAGTCCTACGCATTATCCTTGAGATCTTGCCAGAACATCCGAGTGATACTTAAGTATTCACAGTGAAGATGGAAATCCTGCTTGAGCCAACATCAAACAAGCTCTTGGTAGGTGACTTGCAAGATTCTATATGAATCAAGCTTGTGATAACTGGATATCAATTTTGGTCCAGTAAATGAATTGACGACTTAATCAGAAAGATAGTAACTATCTGATTCACTCTTACCGTGTTGTCTGCTTTGAGATGTTTCGGTAACGAGAACGGCTAGTACAGCTGCGAAACCCTGTCAAGAAGATTCATATGAATTCTATCTGATCACAGGCAGTATTTATACTGATTAACGGGGAACCATGGTTATTGCAACCGTATTCGACGAAGTGACAAAGACACTTTCGTCCATATCTGTTGTTTATCACTAACCTTTTAAATGCAGATTCAAACGTCGGTGTTGCAACCATGTACCAGCGAAGTCGGATTCATTACCACATACTCATACTCGAGCTCTAAAAGTCAATCATTTAGCATCAAGAGTGTTGATCCTAAACTTCCTCAAAGATCTTCAAAGTCAAATCAAGAATCGTATTTTAGGGAGACTGTTAGCCTTATGTTTATATAAGTCAAACAAGAATGCAATAAGTATGAGTATGTCGGTCAAGAGCACAAGTTGATCAAGAAAGTCAAATCAAGATGATTCAAGTCAAGGAGATGATGCAAGATAAAGATCTCAAGAACTCAAAGTCAAAAGATAAAGGCTCAAGATCAAGATCACAAAGCATGAATGAACAAAGCCATTACAAACAAGAAAAGACCAAGACAAGACCAAAGAAGGCGAAGCTCAAACATCATATCTTCAACATTGGGGAAGATAAAGTTAAATCAAGATAACCTCCATCAAGAACGTCAACGTTGGGGAGATCAAAGAAGACCTCAACATTAGGGGAGATTGTTAGCCTTAATTATATTAAGTCAAACAAGAATGTTATCGGTCTTATTAAGTCAAAGAAAGTCTTGTAATGTAATAGGCTAGTCGGGTATTAACGGGCTTGGATTGTAATCTAATATTGTCCGTGTTTCGGGCTCAAAGCCTAAGTTAAGGCCCATTTAGAAAGCCCACATGCCATATGTTGGCTAAGGGTATAAATAGACCCTCTCCACACATAGAGAGGGTGTTGGTTGCCATTTCTTACATGTTGTATGTGTGTGTAATCATCCACTCCTCTTTTTCTCTCTAATCTAGTATTCCATCTTTGTTTCTCTCTCTAATTTTCCATTTTTCCTTTATCTCTTTTCTAGCTTATTGCTTATTGGTATGGCTTATGGAGTGATGGGATAGCTTATTACTTGGGATAACAGAAGGGTCATCCCAAAATGATCGGGACCAATTCGTCTTCGTCTATTTCCAAGATTATGAAATCGACCGGGAAGATGAACTTATTTACTTTGACTAAAAGATTCTCGCATACCCCGATGGGATATTTGATGGATCGATCAGCCAGTTGAATGCTCATTCTGGTTGGTTTTAGTTTAGAAATCCCCAATCGTCAAAAGAGAGAGTGCGGCATAAGATTTATACTTGCCCCAAATCAGCTAGGGCGTTTTTTACTGCCAAGGGTCCGATAAGACATGGTAGTGTGAAACTCTCTGGGTCTCCTTCTTTTTGGGGTAGGTCTCTTTGGATAATAGCAAAACATTCCTCATTAAGTTTGACTCAAGAGGCTGCTTTTTTGAGTTTTTCCTTATGCAAAAGAAGGTTTTTTAGAACCTTGGCTCCCTTCAGCATGTGGATCATGGCTTCTAGGAAAGGTAGATTGATATGAATCTACTTAAAGATAGATAGAAGCCGCTCATCTTCGTTATCCTTTTTCTGCTTCTTTACTCGGGAGGGGAAAGGCAGATTTGATGACTTGGATGGTTGATGGAAAATGGATGACCGGGGGGCTTCTTCATCCATACTGCTTGATTCTGCACCCTCGGGTCCTTCTTTTTCAGTCGCCCCTTCAGCGTGGTTGGCAGGCGTCGATTGTGATGGTGCTGGAAAAGGGGGCCTCGAGTGCTGATTCCAGATCTAGTTGTTATAGCAAAATTCGGTGCCTCTGGTTCAAGAATTTTGCTTTCCCTGATTGTGGAGAGGATTTGGGATAATTGTTCATGCATTCCCTTACGATGCTGGTCAAGCATCTCTCCTATCCCTTTCATGTGGAATTTCTTTTCGAGCATGAAGTTGGCAAGCTTGCCTTTAATTTTACTTCTAACAACCCATTCAGTACCATCCTATCATTTTTCTTTATGTTTGTTGTTCCCCCATGGCAAGATATCGTTATTCTGATAGAACCTTAGAAGGGAAGGATCATTGTAGATGTCTCCCCCAGACAAGCATACCTGGTCGGCCAGGTTGTTTTGTCTGCATTCCTTAGCTTCATGGCATCCTCCGCAGTAGTCGCAGATAAGGTAGGGATTTTTCAACCCTATTTTGCGGGTGGGTGTCTCAAGGTAAGAGATTTGTTTACAGGCCATTTTTAGGCGTCCTCTGAAGGTGGGTTGCATTATTTCCGAAATTGAGGAAACGTTCGTGGGTGGTAATGGATCATCCCATAGGTCGTCTTGGTATTAGACGTATTCTTCGATTCGATTCCACCCTTCCTCTTCAGTTAGAGAGTTAAAATAGAAGTGAGCGAATTGATCGAGTTTCATGCAGTTGTCCTGAGATATGTTATCGTGAAAGATCTGTACTAGAAGCCAATTTTTTATTTCGTGATGAGGGACTTGTTGGATCTAGGGATGGCAATGGGTCGGGGAATTTCAGGGATCGTATTTACCATCCCCATCCCCATTTATAAGCCTCATCCCCATCCCCATCCCCATCCCCATCCCTATTGGGGAATCATTTTCCATCCCCATCCTCGTCCCCAATGGGGATCGGGATCCCCACGGGGATTCAGAGATTTTTCGCCCTTATGAATTAAGCATAAAAATTACACAACTAATCAAAAATATAAAGAATTGACTTATAAAATGTCTTTAAACGCATACGTTGTACATAGTTAGATTATTTAAAATGTCTTTCAACTTGAAAGCATCGTAAATACTAAAACATCATATATATTATATAAATTAATAGATTGAATATGTGTATTGGGAAAAAATATTGGTTGAATAAAGTATGTAGTTAGTGCTTAATACTTTAAGAATATTTGATCCATTAAATATCACATATACATACAAATATACTTCAAGTATAATACTTTTTGAATACTCACCAGCATATACATAGACATGTACATGTAGTATTAATATATAAATAATTAATATATATTTGTACACTAAAAAGTCTGGGGTCGGGGATTTATGCTATCCCCATACCCGCCCCATCCCCGATTTCACAATTCGGGTATTCCCCATTCCCATCCCCGGTCAACTCGGGGATTCCCCAGTCAATTTGGGTTTGGGGATCGGATCTCCGTCGGGTACGGGTTTTATTACGATCCCTAGTTGGATCAGGTTCTGGAAACGGATCCAAGCACTTTTGATGGATTCGTTAGTCCCTTTTTTGAATCGGAGGACCATATCTCTAAGAGACGAGGTACGTCCTGCTGGAAAGAAGTAATCAAGAAATCGTTATACGAGCTGATCCCATGTCATGATCTGGGTGGGAGGCATTTTGTCAAGCCATTCCGCCGCTTTTGCCTTGATGAAAAAGTGAAAGAAACGTAGCCTGGATGTGTCCCTTGTGGCTCCGTCAGCTTGTATGTTATCAACGATACTTAAGTAGTACTTGATATGATGGAGGGGGTCCTCGCTTTTTAATCCTTGGAACTTGCATGTCCCTTGAATTAGCAAGATGTCGCGTAAGTCGATGATTCTCCCTATTTGTTCAGCAGGGAGGGCGATTGGGTTTTGAAAACCAGAGGAGTTGGGGAGAGATAGTTCTCGTAAGTTTTTGAGAGGGGCTGATGGTTTGGTTCTAGTGTTGTTAGAAGAAGACACTTCATCTTCATAGATGTTTCTTTCGGCTATGGCTAATGATTCGTTTTGATGCATGCGTCAGGCGGCTCTCCTAAGCCTTTGAAATTCTCTTTCAGGTTCGTCAAGGGATTTTGTTAACCTCTTAACGATGCTATGCGTAAGGGATTTATGAAACAGGTAATACAAAGAAAAGATAGACTACAAGAAAGCTAATATAACAAAAATAAAATCTCACTTGAAAGGATTCAAGCGAGTAGACCTAAGTTAAACAATGGTCAGAACCTAACTATTCCCTGGCAGCGGCGCCAAAAACTTGATGTTCGGGTCTTGTAAAGACTTCAACAAGAAGTTTTAAAACTCCCTAGGCAGTGTACCTAATCGTTGCAGTGTAATATAGGCAAGACTTGGTGGTTGTTATCGTTCTCTAGGGTAATAGGTTGGGAAGATTAGATCACGATTTAACAGAGGTCTATGGGGTTGAGAGAAGATTCTTTTTGTATTTTTATTTTATATAAAGCAGGTAAAATCATGGTTTGAGAGGTTGGTTTGTTTAACTAATTAAAACTAAATATAATCTAAACTACCGGTGATAACTTTATAATAAAAAGATGTATTTACTTAATCATGTACTACTCATTAGATTGTTTCTCCTAATCCTGTTGCTTTGTCACACTTGTGATGATCTGTGTAAGTATTTCCTAAGTCATGAACGAATTACACGAACTCGCCGACTATTTAATATTCTATTAAGGCAACGCACAAGTAAGGTAGTGTAAAGACTATTACAAGGCCCCTAAGAGTATATTAAATGAAATTGAAATATCTTTAGAAGGATTAACCATATTGAGGGTAAGGTAGTATGAAGACTGTTACCAGACGGTATCCTTTCTACACACTGGCATTTCCCTAGACATCTATGCCAATTTAATATCTTATGGCTAGTTTTCTAAAGCCTAACGCGCGCATCCACCACAAGAAGCAACATTAAAAGGATCTACAATTTAAGTTTCATACAATCATAAGTAAATACAAAGGAGGGTTTAGCCTAGCATGTTATAAAGAAAGCAAGAACATAAATCAATCAAACAACACATAGACATGTTGAATGATTAAAGATAAACAATCTTACTTGATTAAAACATGGATTAAGGTCAGTTACAATAGGGTTTTAAGGCCCTAAGAAAAGCCTAAAAGCTGCTAGAATAACTAGGATTCGTCTCCCAAAAGTTATACAATGTTACACACTTAAAACCTCAAGATCGGTTTCGTATTTAAAAGAAAAGCGACGCAACGGCATCGCTTTGAAGCCGTGACGTCGTTGCCATGTCGATGATTCTAGATCCTCTTTAAGGCGGCTACGTCCTGACGCCGTCACAAAATCCTTGACGGTGTCACTTTGGAAATCACGACGCCATCGCTTTATACTTGCGATGCCGTCTCCACGCTCTGTATGCGTGGTTCTTTAAGATACTTGGTGTAGAGCCGTAGTTTTGTCTGTTTCTTCTTTAAATGAGCCAAAGTCACGTGTATTTCCTCTAAATGCCATCCAAGTGCTAAAAACCTAAAAAAGCACACAATCTGGGCATATTTGCATGATTTAGGGGGTTAAATGACCTCGAAATAGTGTATAAAATGACACCTCATAAGTCATCATCCACCAAGGGTGATGTTTTAGATGGTGAAGAAGTTTCATCGAATGTCACGTTGAGTGATTCTTCGATTTTCATGGTGTGTTTGTTTAGGATGATATAGGCTTTACAATTTTGGGAGTATCATAGGAAAACATCTTCGTATGACTTTGGGTCAAACTTGGTGAGGTAATCTTTGGTGTTTAGAATGAACCATTTACTTCCAAAAACTTTGAAGTAATCAAGAGTAGGTTTCCTACCTCTCAATTAAGGATATACGTTAAAGTATCTACGGCGTTACACCAAAACTTGTGAGGTAACAATTGTTCATTCAACATTGTTCTACTCATTTCTTGTAGAGTCCTATTTTTCCTTTCTACCACGCCATTTGATTGTGGAGTGCGTGGAGCCGAGAAGTTATGTGTAATACTGTTGGCATTACAAAACTCTCCATATTGCACTTCATTATCAAAGTCCCTACCGTGGTCCATCCTAATTGACACTATAGAACAACCTAGTTGATTTTGTATTTTCCTAATAAAGATTTCAAATTGATCAACAACCTCGATTTTATTCTTAAGAAATCTTGTCTAAGTATACCTAGAATAGTCATCTATTATGACTAAGCTGTAGAGGTTTCCTCCGTAACTCCGTATGGCGGATGGACAGAAAAGATCCATATGAAGGAGTTCTAAGCATCTAGTCGTTGAGACTATATTCTTAGCTTTGTGATAAGCATGAGCTTGTTTTCCTATTTTGCAAGCATCACAAAAATGTTGATCAAACTTAATCTTAGGTAAATCTTTAACTAATTCCTTAGATGCCAACGTGATGCAGTGGTCGTAAAGACTTCACATGAAGTTTTACAATCCCCTAGGCAGTGCACCTAATCTTTGCAGTGTAGTATATGCAAGACTCGAGGGTTGTTATCGTTCTCTTGGGGAATAGCACCGTGAAGGCCGGATCAAAGGTTCACTAAGGTCTAAGGGTTGAAGGAAGATTATTTTTGTGTTTTTATATTTTATGAAATCAAGTAAAATTCTGTTTTTAGAGAGGTTTTGGTTTTAAGCTAATTAAACTAATAAACTAAATAACAATCATATAATGAAGCATGTTTACCTAGGATGCACTACTCCTTGCTAGGTATCCAATTCTACCAATTGCTTTGTCACTCTTGCGATGTAATGTGTAAGTATTTCCTAGATCATGAACGAATTATACGAATATGCCGTCTATGTAATATTTCGTTAAGGAAACACACAAGTAAGGTAGTATAAAGACTATTACAAGGCCCTTAAGAGAATATTGCATGCATTAAAACACTTAAGAGGGATCAACCATATTAGGGGTATGGTAGTATGGAGACTATTACTGATGGTATCCTTTCTACACACTCGCGTTTCCCTAGACGTCTATGCCAATGTAATATTTTATGGCTAGTTTTTTAGAGCCTAACGCGCACATCCACCAACAAGAAGCAATAGGAAACAAGAATTATAAACTACAATCAATTATACTCATTGAATATGTCACAAACAACAAGATCTAATCAACTAATGACAAGTTTCATACATTCCTAAATAAATACTAGATGAATTAGCCAAGCATGCTCAAACAAGAGAAATCATAATCAACAAAAGAAATTGAAGACATAAATTAAGATATAAGTGATAATCAAACCATTACAAGATGTTTATAGATTGAATTAGATCTTCTAAGTTGCTGGAAAAACACCTACCCAAACCCTATAATCAGACTTAGGGTTGGGGGCTTAATAAAACGAAGTTATGAGGCTATATTTATAGGCAAACCCTAATTTGTACATCCTGATGTCATCGCGCCTTCATTTTTCACCAAGTTGTAGATCTTCTCGCTGCGATCGCGTGGACTGTTGAATCGTCAGTTGCCGAGTTCGTATGAAGGAGTTATGATCAAAACAATATCTGGTACTTCGCATGCAAGTTGAATAGTCATCTTTATCTTGTGACGCTGAATCTTCTAAGGTTTCTTTAAGTCGACTACGTTCTGACGCCGTTGCAAGAATTCTGACGCTGTCGCTTTGAAGTGCAGAAGGCGTTGCATGAAATCCTGACGCCGTCTCCACAGTCTATAAAAGATTCTTCAAGCCTTCGTCGTGTAAAGTTGCAATCTTGTCCCATTTCTTCCCAAATTGATCTCAAGTCACGTGTATTTCCTTCAAATGTCATCCAAGTGCTTAAAACACAAAAACAAACAATTAAGCACATAATATGGGCATATTTGCATGATTTAGGGGGTTAAATGACCCCGAAAAACTGTATAAAATGACACCTCGTCACAATGATTGAATTAAACGCATATTTGCGTGACCTAATCTTCTATACCACAAAGTAAAGCTTTCTACAATCGTTGTAAGACTAATTTTGTCTTTCAGTTTCTTTTTTAATTTCATCACATACAAGCCTCTTTTCCTAATACCTCTCCCTATGACTTTTCCGTCCTTAGTGATTTCACTATCATGTTCAGAGAATATTACTTTACACTTATTATCACATATTTGACCTACACTTAGCAATTTAAATCTCAAATTATCTACATGCTCTAAATTATCTATATTAAGAGAGTAATTGGAAATCGTACATTTGCCAATGATGTTACCACGAATATTACTACCAAAAATGACGTTACCTTCATTGTATGCCTTGTAGGTTGAGAAGAGCTTTTGGTTACCCTCGTGTGTTTATAACATCCACTATCTTTTATCCACTCATCGGGTTCCAAGTCAACTCCAATGCATATCTATTTGTATAAGACAATAACTCAAACATTTAGTCCCTAATATCTCATGGGTCCAAAGTTGTTAGTGCTAAACATCCCTTGCATTTGATTGGGATGTGAAAATGGAAGACACATTCCCCATGGCATGTAACTTTGAGGTTGGAAGTTGTTTCAAGTTACATGAAATCCATAAGGTCGGTTTTATCGACCAACATTCCTTTTTGGTTGCGGTGTCTTAGAACGAGGATAAGAGTTATTGACTCTCCTAGGTGGTGGAGTTTTTGACCTAAAGTTCGGTTTAGAAAATCCAACTCTGGGTTTTAATGATGGTTTATAAAATCGTTTAACCTCATTATCACTAGTAACAAGACTTTTAACATTGTTTATCATTATATGTTTTGGTCTAGGACCTAAAATGGATTTTTGAAAAGATATAGATTTTTTGACATCTGGTGAACAGACAAGCGATCCCTCAATTGCTTTAGGGGCCGTCTGTACTTTATGGGGGCCGCCTATAGTGCTTTGGGGGCCGCCACCAGAGCACGTATTAGTCTGAGGTTTTACAAATTTTATTTCTTTAGTCCTGCTGGATGATGCTTTAAATGAGTTAAACCCTAGACCCGATTTATCTTCGGAGGGTTTTTGATTACTTAACATTTCATTTAAAGAATGTGTACTCTTTTCAAATTGAGTTAGCTTAAAAGCTTCTTCTTTATGTTTTTCGTTGTCTAGTTTAAGTATTTGACACTTTGTACATTCGAGATCAACTCCCTGGTTTTTCTTGAGTTTAGACAACTTTTCTCTTAATTCACTAAGTTCATTTTCTAAACTATTTCTAATGGCTTTTAAGCGTTTGTTCTTAGTGATTATTTTTATACTCGTCTTGCATAATTTATCATACTCACTGTCTAAAATAGAGTCATCTATTAATGAAATTTCATCACTAAAGTAAGAGGATTCAAAACGTACCTCACTAGATGCTTGAGCCATAAGACATGTTTCGTATTTAGCCTTTTCATCATCTTTCTTACCGCTATCACTCCAAGAACCTCCGACGAAAGCTCTTTGGTTCTTATCCTTTGGTGGTTTCGGATATTCTCCGATTAGATGATTTGGATCACCACATCTAAAACATTTTCTATCACTTTTGTCGTTCTTGTCATCTCAGCTTCTTTAGAACGTCTTTTTGTTATTTTGTGGTTGTCTTACGAACCTTTCTCTTCTCTTGAAGAACTTCTTGAAGTCTCTAACCGCCTCGGCTTCTGATACCAATTGTGGAAACTAGAAGGGGGTTTAATAATTTACCGGTTAATTGGCGTTTTAAACCTTTGTTTATAAAAATGTTTGATTCGAGTATATGTAATATCAACCAATGATATGAACAACCAATATATCTACTCTACTTACAATTCAATCACAATACATACAATAAATATGAAACGTAAATAAAAGATAAGGGATTGAACGATCAACCCACAACACCGAGAATTATAGTGGTTCGGCTACGAAGCTCTTCTTCGCCCTGCTCCATTCCCTGAGTATCCGAATCGAGATTTCACTATGTCAACAAGCTCCTTTCAGGCGGAGAAAACCGTTTACATGTCGCTTATATTATTTTCCGACACTAAGCTAAATGTCGAGTCCTAATCTTAGCTAGAACCAATCTACACATTCACTAGTATTTTAAGGACTAAAATACTAACCAACACACAATCTATACTTTCGGATTTATACACTATCTGAAATTACACAAACACACAAAATTAATAAAATTGAGGTTTGGATCTAGAAGAAGATGGAGGATAACAAATCTATAACACTTCGTTTCTTGACGAATACGAGTGTTCTTCTCTTGCACTTGATAGAAGAAGGAAGAAGATGAGATTTGATCACTTGAAATAAGATTAAACTATGTTAGTGATCAAGAGATTTAGAGAGAGAAAGAGGGTTTTAGTGAGAGAATGAGATCTGAAAAATTCATGCTAAGGGGTCTGAGAAACTACAAGGAATAGTGTAGTATTTATAGCCAGGACAGGATAACGTCTCCTGTGGGCGGTCTCGACGGTCCTAGATATATCTGGGGCCGTCTTGCCTATCAGGGGGCCGCCCCTAGGTAGACGCTCCTATTTTTATCCTGTAGTAGGGAAGGTAATATCTGGTGTAAAAGGTTCTATTTTGAGGGGAAACCAAATTTTGAATTTTTATATTTATTAAAACATTTCTTAATAAATGAAAACATTTTGTGTATTTTTATTTTGTAAAATACTTTTGTATAAATGTAAGATTTAAGAAAAATTATTTTCTTGATCACTAATCATGTTCAATGATTTGTTTATACGTACCTTAAGTGATTTACGTCGAAATGGAAGTTTACGATTATTAACGTGTAAACGTTTATTCTTATCGTAGATGTTTTTACATTTTGTTATCTTTAAAACGTAGAGGAGTCGAAAAATATAAATAACGTTTTTAGACATTATTTTTATTAACATTATCAAATAATCTTTGAGTTACGCCCAGATACTTTAAAAAAGCTTCAAGTTACTTGAAGTTTAACTGCTTTGTCTCAACAAATAACAGAGAATGTTACAAGAAGACAATTTTTAATTACCCCTTGCTTAATTAGTCCTATTCGTGATTGTAGATTAAGGCACATGATAAAGCTTCAAGAAGATTACATCTACAAAGCTCAGCAGATTATGCAAATGCTGTTTGAAATACAATATCAAATAAATAAGAACTTGGTGTTTGGAGATATCTTAACATTCACATAGATGAATGGAACTTGGCGTTTAAAGAAATCTTAACATTTACATGGATGAATGCTTTTTGTATTTTGTCAAATGAACTATGTCTTTGTTTTTAATTATCAATAATATTTTTGTGTTTACTTGACTATTTTGTGTTAACATGTTGTTGTTTTTATACTCCATGCAAAAATTATGTTAGCTGTATACTTACAGTGATATTTTCATATATGTAATCTGATATTAATTTTGTAATCTGATATTAATTTTGTGCATATATAAATAAATCCAAAAACACATATAAATCTAAAAAGGTAAGTTTTTTACATTAGGAGGAAATCGCCTCATTTAGAGAAGTTAGACATTTTGAGTACTCTAAAATTTTATACCATAAGTGGACCACTCACCTTGAGATTTTATACCATTTTAAGTACTCTTTTAATATAACATATGCGTTTTTGACCGTGCGTTTCCGCCGTTTTCACCGATTTCGTTTGTTTTCGACTGTTTTCGTCCGTTTTCGCCTGATTTCGACAGTTTTTGACCATTTACGTTCGTTTTCGACCGATTTCATCCGTTTTTGACCAATTTCGTCCTTTTCGACCGTCTTCGACCGTTTTCTCCTGTTTTTGACCGTTTCGACCGATTTCGATCGTTCTCGACTGATTTCATCGATTTCGACTGATTTCGTCTGATTTCGTCTGTCTTCGACCGTTTTCGGACGAAAACGATCAAAAACAGACGAAAAGGGGTGAAATCGGTCAAAATCGGTCGAAAACGATCAAAAACGGACGCAATTAGTCGAAATCAGTCAAAAACGGTCGAAAGTGGTCAAAAACGAACGTAACTGGTTGAAAACTGTCGAAAACGGACAAAATCGGTCGAAAAATGGCGAAAAAGGCAGAAAACGAACTAAATCGGTCGAAAATAGACGAAATCAGTTGAAAACGGTTGAAAAGGAACGTAACTTGTCGAAAACTATCGAAAACGGACGAAATCGGTCGAAACGGTCGAAAACAGACGAAATCAGTTAAAACGTTCAAAAGCGGTCGAAAACGAACGAAAACGAACGAAACAGGCAAAATCGGCCGAAAACAATCGAAAATGGACGAAATCGGTCTAAATTGGTCGAAAACTGATGAAATCAGTCGAAGACGGCGAAAAACGGTCGAAGACGGACGAAATCGGTCAAAAACGCATGTGTCATATTAAAAGAGTACTTAAAATGGTATAAAATCTCAAGTTCAGTGACCCACTTATGGTATAAAATTTTAGAGTACTTAAAATGGTAAAAAATTAAAAATAGAAAACTATAAGAGTCAATATGCCCTTTAGAAAAGTTAGACATTTTGTAATCCCTCATTCTCCCCCTCTCATTTCTCTCTTCTTTTCCTTAATGAAATTCCTCATTTGATAATCATATATTTCTAGTTCTTTCTCACTAATTGTAATCATTTCTTATATAATACAATGCATAAGTAACAATCATACATATGGCTTTCAATTTTTTTAAAGGTGTAACACTCCGTAAATTTCCAAGTTATTATTTTAACTTTTTAAGTGAATTAATTTAACTTTTATAAAGTTACGTATCGATTTGGCCTGAAACTGGGAAGTTGTCCCGCGTAAAATTGAAAAACGTTACCGGGTGCGTTCTGACTTTTGATTTAACGTAGTCTTTTGACGATTATCACGTTTCTACCTACCGAGCATATATTTAAATTTTTACATTTTATTTCTAGAAGTCGCGCGTTTTAATTTTGCGAGTCACGCTAGTTTTATTAAACCATTATGTCGCGGTTAGAGTCGTTCGATATCGTTATTCTCTTCGCTGAATTACTTACTCACCATTTGCTTAAGGTGAGTTCATACCCCCACTTTACTCGTTTTAAATCAATGTTTTACAACTTTGGGGTGAGAAACATCGCTTGTTCTCTTAAACCAGACACAAGTACTTTATGTGATACTTTCCCTCGTTTACGTGTTGCCTAAGTAGCGTTAGACCACTATTTGCCCGAAATATCATGAACCGTTAATTACCTTTAACCGATTAGCTGGTTAAGTAAGCGCGAGTGAGTAAATAGATCTATTGGGACTAATAATCCTCATCCGGGTTTGGTACTTCTTACTGATCGGGTACG
>BQNB010002114.1:110431-122049 GCA_026074375.1 Tanacetum coccineum
TATTTTGTTGAACCATTTGAAGCCATGAGCTTATGTAACAAACAAGTATTTTGTTAATCCAATGTATCTTTTTCAAACGACACGTTTAGTAGTCGTTCTCTGATCTTGTGCTATTGACCCAATAATGTAACGCCTTTGGATATTCAACATTCCGCTGCATACTCAGATTTGAGGGTGTTACATTATGGTTTAGATGTAGCAACCGCGAGATTTGATCAGGTTAGAATGTGCTCTTAGATTCTAATTGTGTGTTATTTTATGTGAATTTATGTGATTTGGTGATTATTTGACTAGAAATGAGAAGTTATGAGCGTGAATGAGATTATTTTAGAAATTTGATGATCATCTTATCATATGAGCATGAGATTTTGAGCAAGTGTGAAAGGAAATATGGAAGTTATGTGTAACTTTCCATATTTAGAAAGTGAGTTTAGAAATGAAAAGTTATTTTTAGAAAGCGTGGTAATTTTCGTTTAAATAAAAAGGTATAGTTATATGGACTTAAATAATTACAAAAAATTTAAGGTAATTAGTAAAATCACTTAATTAAAAAAAATATATATATAAAAAAAGAAATTGGGCCGATTGATTTAGTCGGTTTGGAGAAAAAAAATAAATAATAATTAGAGTTTTAATTTAAATAGGATATTAAGGGTATAAATACAAGATTTAGGGAACATTTAACCATTTTTCCCCTCCTCCCCTTGTGATCGTCGGCAGCAAGAAGGAATCAAAAAAAAAAAAAATTTTTTACCAAGGTAAGCCATGTTTAATCTTTAGTCACTATATTAATTTTGTAATCTAGTCTTGATGGAATTAGAGTTAATTATAGAAAAATTAATTAGGGTTTATAAAAAATTGGGGGTTTTAATAAATTACTGATTTTAATGGGTAATTAGTGTTATGGTGATGCTTAATGCATGATTAGGATTATATTAATGGTGTTATGAGGGTTAAGTAGGTTAAATTCGGAATTGAAATTCTGGCAGAAAAGTTTGTCCAACTTCACGGACGCATATCTCTAGATGGAGAATGCAATTGAACTTATTCTTTTTTTTAAACTGTAGCTTTTCGAGTCTACTTTTCAAAAAATCCGGCCCCAACAGTTTTTGAGGTCGGGAAGTCGGTCAAATATCAGTTGCAAGACTCGTCACCAAAACTGCGAATTTTCTGACTTTTGATTTTGAATTTTTATAAAATACTTAGACTTCATACTGGAAGCTAAAACTTGGTTTGTGGTTAATTCATATATTGTGTGAGGTCTCTGAATTTTTTTAGAAAATAATAATAATTTTAAAGTGGTCAGCTTGTACCAAACTTTTGGGAGGTCAGTTTTTCGGGCAAATCTGGGTCAGTTTGTGAAAACAATTTTCTAATTGAGGTTTATAAAAGGGTAGGGTTTATGGGGCAACTTTTGGGGTCTCATAAGACATATAGGAAGTCTGTAAATTTTTGGTAGAATTTTTGGACACCATTTGGTTGGGGTTTTTGGTCACACTTGTCGGGTGAAAAATATACATTTTATGCAGAAAATTTGTAAAGGGTGAGGTACAAGTGTGTAAGGTATAAAAGGTTAAAAAGTGTTACAAAATGATAAGAAAATGTGGTAGGAATATGACTAGAATATAATAATCCATCAATTAGGGTTGATACGTTGGTTTAAGCATTTTAGTTTGCCAATTGTAACGAAAGTTTATATGTTATAGTTTTGAGCAATGAGTATAATTGCTTGTAGCAGCGCAGCAGGTGAGTGTCATAGCCCCTATCTTTTCTAAGATTTTTCATTGGGGTGAAAACGATGCAATGAGTATTGAATGTTTTATTACTGTGATATTTGATGGTTGAACTGAAAATGCATGTGCTTTATGACTATTACTTGCTATGTGTTGAATGAGAATGACAAGTGGAGCAGGGTTGGATTGGATCGTTGGATCATTCCTTCCTCACTTGGGTTGAGCCGAGCTTCTTTTGAACTGAACTATTTTGTTTGAGCTATATTGATGTGAACTGTGTTGAATTGAGCTGAATGATTTGTAGTATGTGATAGTTCATGATATGCTATGCAACTTTTTATCTTTATCACAGTAATGTTTGAATTGTCTTTGAAATGTTTTGAGGTTGGTGTCTAAAACCTATGACATCTCACCAACCTAGTGTTGACGTGTTTTAGCATCGTTTTCAGGTACTTCAAGTAATAAGCATTGAGGCTAGGAGAGTTGCTAGTGAGACCATAAGATGCAAGTTGAAGATCTATGATTTTGCTATGCTGTTTTATTTGAACAATATGTTGATTTGATTTTTAGACTTTGTTTTGATATTGTAAGACTTGTACGGATGGTAACCCCTATCACCCTTACATTGTCGTTGGATTGTGGATGTTTTCATGACACGTTGTGTCTTTGCATTTATTACCCTATTTAGTATTTCTCTATAAAGATACCATGTGCTATGTTAATATCCTATGTCGCGCCTTGCGTTTCCGCCTTGGCGGGGTGTGACATATTGGTATTCAATTACATGGTTATCCTTGATATGTGAAATTTGGTGCTATATGAAATGCATGCTATCATTGAGAGGTGTAGTTTGGAAGTAAGTACACGTGTGCAAAAGACGCAGTTATAATTATGGTGGCCAACATAATTATAAAGGTATCACACACGTGGACTTGTGACCTTAATGCAATTATCAATGTCTTGTTGTTTATTCTATGTTTATGTTCTGATTTAATTGCGAATATGTTTATATATATTGTAAGTGTTAGGATGATAGGTCTAGGAAACCCTATTCTTCCTTGCTTAATTAATTCGGTCAATATTGTCAGAATGGTGAATACTAGACAAACTGGCGATCAGTCCAACATAGCTACTCTCATAAGTGAGCAGCTTCAAAACATCATTCCCCAGATTGTTAACCAAGTGACTGCAAATGTCAACAATGCTCAGAATGCCAATGGTGGCCAAGCTAATAACCAAGCCAATAACGGGTGTTCTTATAAGACCTTCCAGGCGTGTGGACCCAAGGAATATGATGGGAAGGGAGGTGCAGTGGCACTTACTCGTTGGTTTGAGAAAATAGAAATGGTGATTGACAATAGCGGCTGTCTAGATAACCAGAGGGTGAAGTATGCTGCCAGCTCTTTGGTGAATAAAGCACTAACATGGTGGAAATGTCAGGTACAGATCAGAGGTAGAGATGCAGCTAATGGCATGACTTGGAACGATTTCAAAGCTTTGATGAAGGAAGAGTTTAGTCTGGAGCATGAATTGGAAAAGTTGGAATTGGAACTTTGGAACCATAGAATGGTGGGAGGCAACCATGCTGCCTACACCGACAGGTTTCACGAGCTAGCTAGATTAGTGCCACATATGGTGACGCCTGAGTCATCAAGGATTAAGAGGTATATTGCAGGTCTAGCACCGGAGATCAGAGGGATGGTGAAGGCAGTTCAGCCGGCAACTATTCAGGTTGCTGTTACAAGAGCTAGTATTTTGACTGAGGAGGCGATTAGCTGTGGGACTTTGGTCAAAGAAAACGACAAGAGGAAAGCTGATGATCAAGGAAGTAAGTCGTCGGGGTCTGGGAGGGACAACAAAAGGTCAAAGGTAGTAGCGGGGTTTGCGGCGGCTCCTCCTAGAAAAGAGTATGTGGACTATCCAAGGTGCAACAAGTGTAATGCTCATCACCCTGTTGGCGGGGACTGTAAGTTGTGCTTTAATTGTCAAAGACCGGGTCACTTTGCTAAGTATTGCCGGGAACCCAAGTATGTTGCTCCGTTGAATGCTGTGAAAGGAAATCAGAATCAAAGGGTATGTTATGAGTGTGGGAGCCCAGACCACATCAAGCCTACCTGTCCTAAGTTAAATCGTGCACCTGGTCAATCTGGTAATCAGTTAGCTATTGAAGGGAACCGAAATAACCGTGGTGGTGGGAATCAGGTTCGCGGGAAGGCGTACAACGCTAATATGAATGCTAATGAGGCTGTGCAGGATCCGAAAGTCGTGACGGGTACATTTTCTATAAACGATCACTTTGCTTCAATACTTTTTGATTCCGGCGCGGATTTTAGTTTTGTTTCTTCTGAATTTGCAAACTTGTTAAATATGTGTCCTAGTATTGTTAGTCCCGGGTATGTGATTGAAATAGCTGATGGGAAAAGGGTAGAGGTCGATAGGATCTTCCTTGATTGCAAACTAGAATTAGGAAATTCCCTGTTTTCTATTGATTTGATTCCACTAGGACATGGAAGTTTTGATGTCATAGTGGGTATGGATTGGTTAGCTCGAAATAAAGCGGTAATTATTTGTCATGAGAAAGTAGTAGAGATACCTATAGTAGGAGGTGAAACGCTTAGGATTCAGGGAGAACGAGCAGTAGGGAAAAACAAAATCTTAATGAATGTGAAGGTGGATGAACCAAAGATAGACGATATTCCTATAGTGCGAGAGTATGTTGATGTGTTTCCAGAAGACTTGCCTGGTCTACCACCCCTAAGGCAGGTAGAATTTCGAATAGATCTGGTGGCGGGGGCGACACCTGTAGCAAGGTCCCCTTACCGCCTAGCACCGTCAGAGATGCAAGAATTGTCTAGTCAACTTCAAGAGTTACAAGACAAGGGTTTTATCAGACCGAGTCATTCCCCATGGGGAGCGCCGGTGCTATTTGTGAAGAAGAAGGATGGTTCGTTTCGGATGTGTATTGATTATAGAGAATTAAACAAGTTGACTGTTAAAAACCGATATCCTCTCCCTAGAATAGACGACTTGTTTGATCAGTTGCAGGGGGCGCGTTATTTTTCTAAGATAGACCTTAGATCGGGATATCACCAGCTTCGTGTGCATGAAGAAGACATACCGAAAACAGCCTTTAGAACTAGATATGGTCATTTTGAGTTTACAGTGATGCCCTTCGGATTGACTAATGCCCCAGCAGTGTTTATGGACCTGATGAACCGAGTATGTAAGCTATATCTAGATAAGTTCGTGATAGTGTTCATAGATGATATCTTGATCTACTCAAAGACGAAAGAAGAACACGAAGACCATTTGAGGTTGGTTTTAGAGTTATTGAGAGGGGAGAAGCTGTTTGCTAAGTTTTCCAAGTGCGAATTTTGGCTGCAAGAGGTACACTTTTTAGGTCATGTGATTAACCAGGAGGGTATACACGTGGATCCAAGAAAGGTTGAGGCAGTGAAGAATTGGAAAGCCCCAACTTCGCCTACTGAAGTTCGGTCATTTTTAGGTTTGGCAGGGTATTATCGGCGTTTCATTGCTGACTTCTCTAGCATTGCAAAACCGCTTACTTTGCTAACTCAGAAGAATAAGAAGTACGAGTGGGGTGCGGAGCAGGAGGAAGCCTTTCAGCTGTTGAAGAGTAAGTTGTGTGATGCACCTATTTTATCACTTCCCGATGGAGTAGAGGATTTTGTAGTGTACTGTGATGCTTCGAATAGAGGATTGGGTTGCGTTTTGATGCAAAGAAACAAGGTGATTGCCTACGCATCAAGACAGTTAAAGATTCACGAGAAGAACTATACTACACATGATCTTGAATTAGGAGCTGTGGTGTTTGCTTTGAAGATATGGAGGCATTATCTGTACGGTACAAAGAGTGTAATTTACACAGATCACAGGAGTTTGCAGCACATCTTCGATCAGAAAGAGTTGAATATGCGTCAGAGGAGGTGGATCGAATTATTTAGTGATTATGAGTGTGAGATAAGGTACCATCCGGGTAAAGCCAATGTGGTGGCAGATGCACTTAGTAGAAAAGAGAGGTTGAAGCCTAGGCAAGTACGGGCAATGGCATTAACCATCCAGTCCGGGATAAAAGGTATGATTGTGGCGGCACAGGGTAAAGCTTTGAGTCAGGAAGATGTACGGGAAGAAAAGTTGTATAACTTAGTTCAGCAGATGGAAAAGAAAGAGGATGGAAGCTTGTATTTTATGGATCGAGTATGGGTTCCATTGATGGGAGGAGTAAGGACAGTTATAATGGACGAGGCGCATAAATCTAGGTACTCTGTACATCCTGGTGCGGATAAAATGTACTATGATTTGAGAGATATGTATTGGTGGCCAGGGATGAAGAAGGACATCGCGGTGTATGTCAGCGAGTGTCTGACTTGTGCAAAGGTAAAAGCCGAACATCAGAGACCATCGGGCTTATTGCAACAGCCTGAGATACCGGAATGGAAGTGGGAAAACATTACAATGGACTTTATAATAAAGTTGCCTAGAACGAGTAGTGGTCATGATGCAATATGGGTTGTGGTGGATAGGTTAACCAAGTCAGCTCACTTTATAGCTATTCGGGAGGATTTTAGTACTGAGAAGCTGGCAAAGGTATATTTGGACAGAATTGTTGCGCGTCATGGGGTTCCAGTGTCGATCATTTCAGATCGCGATGCGAGGTTTACATCGCGACTGTGGCAGACATTTCAGAAAGCGTTAGGAACTCGTTTGGATATGAGCACCGCTTATCATCCTCAAACCGATGGACAGAGCGAGCGTACGATACAGACTTTGGAGGATATGCTGCGAGCTTGTGTCATAGATTTTGGTGGTAGCTGGGATACCCATTTACCGTTGGCCGAGTTTTCTTATAATAATAGTTTCCATAGTAGCATTCGATGTGCTCCATTCGAGGCTCTATATGGAAGAAAGTGTAGGTCACCAGTCTTATGGGCGGAGATAGGTGAAGGTAGATTGATCGGTCCTGAGTTGGTACAGGAAACGACTGACAAGGTAGTGGTAATTAAGGAGAAGCTTCAAGCGGCGAGAAATCGTCAGAAGAGTTATGCTGATAGCGGTCGGAAAATGGTAGAATTCAATGTAGGGGATAGAGTGTTGTTGAAAGTATCGCCCTGGAAAGGTGTTATGCGTTTCGGAAAGAAAGGAAAACTGTCACCTAGGTATGTGGGTCCGTTTGAGGTCCTTGAGAGGATCGGACCAGTTGCTTATCGATTAAGGTTGCCTGATGAGTTAGTAGGTGTGCATGACACATTTCATGTGTCTAACTTGAAGAAGTGTTTGGTCAAGGAAGGATTGCATGTATCTTTAGATGAAATTAAAGTCGACAAGACCTTGCGTTTTGTTGAAGAGCCTGTAGAGATAATGGATCGAGAAATTAAGAGAGTAAAGCGTAGTAGGATCCCGATTGTGAAAGTTAGATGGGACTCTAAGCGTGGCCCAGAGTATACTTGGGAACGTGAGGACCATATGAAGTCGAAGTATCCTCATTTGTTTGCGAGCCGTGATGTGGAAAGCACTAGTTGAATCTCGGGACGAGATTCCCTTAAGGTGGGGATAATGTAGCAACCGCGAGATTTGATCAGGTTAGAATGTGCTCTTAGATTCTAATTGTGTGTTATTTTATGTGAATTTATGTGATTTGGTGATTATTTGACTAGAAATGAGAAGTTATGAGCGTGAATGAGATTATTTTAGAAATTTGATGATCATCTTATCATATGAGCATGAGATTTTGAGCAAGTGTGAAAAGAAATATGGAAGTTATGTGTAACTTTCCATATTTAGAAAGTGAGTTTAGAAATGAAAAGTTATTTTTAGAAAACGTGGTAATTTACGTTTAAATAAAAATGTATAGTTAAATGGGCTTAAATAATTGCAAAATTTTAAGGTAATTAGTAAAATCAAATTAAAAAAAAAAAAATAATGAAAATAAATATGGGCCGAGTGGTTTAGCCGGTTGTAGAAAAAAAAAATAAAGAAATTTTTTTTAGAGTTTTAATTAAAATAGGATTTTAATACTATAAATATAAGATTAGGGATCACAAAAATCATTTGTTTCTTTCCTCCTTCCCCTTGTGATCGTCGGCAGCTAGAGAAGAGAAAAAAAAAATATTTTTTTTTATCAAGGTAAGCCATGTTTGATCATTTGTTACTATGTTAATTTTTAATCTAGTCTTGATGGAATTAGAGATTATTTATAAAAGATAATTAATTAGGGTTTATAAAAAATTGGGGGTTTTAATAAATTACTGATTTTAATGGGTAATTAGTGTTATGGTGATGCTTAATGCATGATTAGGATTATATTAATGGTGTTATGAGGGTTAAGTAGGTTAAATTCGGAATTGAAATTCTGGCAGAAAAGTTTGTCCAACTTCACGGACGCATATCTCCTAGATGGAGAATGCAATTGAACTGATTCTTTTTTTTAAACTGTAGCTTTTCGAGTCTACTTTTCAGAAAATCCGGCCCCAACAGTTTTTGAGGTCGGGAAGTCGGTCAAATATCAGTTGCAAGACTCGTCACCAAAACTGCGAATTTTCTGACTTTTGATTTTGAATTTTTATAAAATACTTAGACTTCATACTGGAAGCTAAAACTTGGTTTGTGGTTAATTCATATATTGTGTGAGGTCTCTGAATTTTTTTAGAAAATAATAATAATTTTAAAGTGGTCAGCTTGTACCAAACTTTTGGGAGGTCAGTTTTTCGGGCAAATCTGGGTCAGTTTGTGAAAACAATTTTCTAATTGAGGTTTATAAAAGGGTAGGGTTTATGGGGCAACTTTTGGGGTCTCATAAGACATATAGGAAGTCTGTAAATTTTTGGTAGAATTTTTGGACACCATTTGGTTGGGGTTTTTGGTCACACTTGTCGGGTGAAAAATATACATTTTATGCAGAAAATTTGTAAAGGGTGAGGTACAAGTGTGTAAGGTATAAAAGGTTAAAAAGTGTTACAAAATGATAAGAAAATGTGGTAGGAATATGACTAGAATATAATAATCCATCAATTAGGGTTGATACGTTGGTTTAAGCATTTTAGTTTGCCAATTGTAACGAAAGTTTATATGTTATAGTTTTGAGCAAGGAGTATAATTGCTTGTAGCAGCGCAGCAGGTGAGTGTCATAGCCCCTATCTTTTCTAAGATTTTTCATTGGGGTGAAAACGATGCAATGAGTATTGAATGTTTTATTACTGTGATATTTGATGGTTGAGCTGAAAATGCATGTGCTTTATGACTATTACTTGCTATGTGTTGAATGAGAATGACAAGTGGAGCAGGGTTGGATTGGATCGTTGGATCATTCCTTCCTCACTTGGGTTGAGCCGAGCTTCTTTTGAACTGAACTATTTTGTTTGAGCTATATTGATGTGAACTGTGTTGAATTGAGCTGAATGATTTGTAGTATGTGATAGTTCATGATATGCTATGCAACTTTTTATCTTTATCACAGTAATGTTTGAATTGTCTTTGAAATGTTTTGAGGTTGGTGTCTAAAACCTATGACATCTCACCAACCTAGTGTTGACGTGTTTTAGCATCGTTTTCAGGTACTTCAAGTAATAAGCATTGAGGCTAGGAGAGTTGCTAGTGAGACCATAAGATGCAAGTTGAAGATCTATGATTTTGCTATGCTGTTTTATTTGAACAATATGTTGATTTGATTTTTAGACTTTGTTTTGATATTGTAAGACTTGTACGGATGGTAACCCCTATCACCCTTACATTGTCGTTGGTTTGTGGATGTTTTCATGACACGTTGTGTCTTTGCATTTATTACCCTATTTAGTATTTCTCTATAAAGATACCATGTGCTATGTTAATATCCTATGTCGCGCCTTGCGTTTCCGCCTTGGCGGGGTGTGACAGTATACATTCTAATTCCCGTCCCCCCACTTGAATTATACAACGTCCTCGTTTTATAAATAAAACATTTAAAAACAGGAATTAAAAGAATTAGAATGAGAAACTCCCCTGATATTTTGCTCGGTAGATTCTCCAAGTTGAGTTTGTAAGCAAGGATGCGTGTTGAATAGCCGTCTTGAAGTTTCAAGACTCCAACACTTCCAGATTTCCAGATTGTAGATACTTCACCAACATCATCGATTTCTTTTCAGCGAGGTCATGTGCAAAATATAGGAAAAACATGCAAAATCCTATCTCGGGTATCTACGGTTAATTTAAATAAGCTAAATAAACTATACAGGAAACTAATACGCCGTATCCATGAACTAGAATACGCCGTATCCAGAAACCTGTAAAAAGTATCTAAATACAGGTCAGTGTGTTGAATACGCCGTATCATGTGCATGAATACGCCGTATTGACAGAACTGACAATAATGTTTAAAGTGCATAAAAATAAAGAACTGATAACGTCTAGACATTCAATACACCGTATGGTATGGAGCGGATACGCCGTATTGATGTCTGGGAAGACAAACTCAATAAAAATAAATAACAATCCGGGTTGTCTCCCGGGAAGCACTGTTGTTTTTGTGAGGTCTTTAAGTTAGACTCCCTTCAGCCTCACGTTACACAATTCTCGAACTCTATAACTTCATCATCCTCTTTGTCAATGTTACCTTCGTAATATTTCTTCAATCGTTGTCCATTGACCTTGAAGCTAAACCCGTCCCTGTCAGTGATTTCTATAGCCCCATGCAGATACACCGTTTTAACAATGTTTGGACCGCTCTATTTCGAGTTAAGTTTTCTAGGGTACATCTTCAGATGAGACTTATAAAGTAGCACTTGATCGCCTACCTTAAAATCTTTATCACCACGAAGTCTAGAATCATGCCATTTCTTGGTCTATTCTTTGTAAATTCTAGTATTCTTAAAAGCGCCATCTCTGAATTCGGCTAACTCATTAAGTTGCATAAGATGACTTTCGCTAGCAAGCGTTAAATTCACATTACATTGTTTTAATGCCCAATGTGCCTTATGCTCGATCTCTACGGGTAAATGGCATGCTTTCCCATAAAATAATCTAAAAGGTGTACACCCTGTCGGTGTTTTGTAGGCCGTCCTAAATGCCCATAATGCATCGTTAAGTTTTTTTGACCAACCTTTAGGATTGTACCCTACTGATATTTCTAGGAAACACTTAATAGCTCTGTTAGTAACTTTAGTTTGTCCATTAGATTAAGGGTGATATGCCGTGGATAATTTATGAGTCACACCGTATCTTTGTAAAGATTTTTCAAGCTGGGAATTACAAAAATGTGCCCCTCTATCACTAATCAAAGCTTCAAGAACTCCAAAACTAGCAAATAAACTTCTTAAAAACTTAACCATAACACGCGCATCATTCATAGGTAATGCTTGAGCCTCGGCCCATTTGAACACATAATCGATAGCTACTAATATGTATTTATTACCTCTAGATTCGGGAAATGGTCACATAAAATATAATCCCTAAACATCAAAGACTTCTCATACCTGAATGTTATTTTAAGGCATTTTGTTCCTTGAAGATATGTTCCCAGATCTTTGACATGCATCACATCGTTTTACGTACTCATTAGCATCCTTAAAGACACTAGGCCAATAAAATCCGGATTCGTAAACCTTCTTTGCGGTAAGATTAGCACTATGATGCCCACCAGTAGGTCCTGAATGACAATGCGCCAGAATTTCAAGGGTTTCACTTACAGCCACACATCTTCTCATTATATTATCCGCACATATTATCAATGGATAAGTTTCCTGCCTCCTTATGTTTCTCTAATACTTGACAAGGGGTAGTGAAACTCCTAGAGTCTTTTTCTTTTTATGGCAGTTCGTTGAGGAAGACAGCTGAGCATATTTTGTTCATTGTCTTCGTACAAGCTTCTTCAAGTCTAGATTTATTCGTCAGTAA
>BQNB010002115.1:0-72966 GCA_026074375.1 Tanacetum coccineum
TTCTGCATAAACCAAACGCTCCTAATCTGCTGCTAAACTCAAAACCAAACGCACACTAACTGGTTTTAAACCCAAAAACGAACACCCCTATGGGGCTGTTAAACCAGAAACAAACACACCCTTATTGCATATAAAACGCATATCCAAACGCCCCTTTCGGCAGCAAAACGCATAAACAAACACCCTTGGGTGTTAAATCCAAAACCAAACAGCCCTCCCCTCCCTTTTTCGGCTGTTAAGCCCACAACCAAACGCCCCTTTTGGTGGGTTTTATCAAGACCAAACGCACCCTTGATGGTGCATATAAACACCAACCGCACCCCTGTCATGGTGACAGCGGGGACGACGGTGGAGAGGAGATGATGATGGTGAGGAGGCTGCGGCGGTGGTGGTGTGCGAGAGTGGTGGTGGTGGTTCGGGGATGGTGACAGCAGTGCTATGGTGGTGTCAGTGTCGGCTGTGACGTGGCGAGGGTGGCTGCAGTGGTGTTGTTGGCGACGAGGTGGCTGACGAGGGTGGGGAGGATGGCGGATCTGTGGTGATGATGTGGTGTGGGGCAGCGATGATGGTGATGATAATGAGGGTGATGTTATGGTGGGCTGCGGTGGGGAGGCAGCCGGAGGAGGGGGCGGCGCGTGGTGGCGAGTGGATATGGGGATCGGGTAGATCGGGTCATGAGGATAACATTTGGTTTCGGCCGAAACGCTCGCCGGAAAACTTTTCCGGCGGCGGCGGCATGGTGGCCGGCGGCGGCAGCTGGCCGGAGAAGATGACCGAAAATTTTTGGGAGAGAGAGAGAGATATTGGTGGGGTGTGTGTGTTAATTTTGATAAAATGAAATAAAAATGATATAACTTTATATTTATATAAAAGTATAAAAATAAAGTGTAAGGTTTATAATAGTTTAGGGTTAAAACTGGAAATATTACCACAGGGACTAAATGTGTAATTGTTGAGAAACTTTTATAAAATAATGGTTCGGGACTCGTTTGAGTGACTTAACGGATGTTTCAAAATACGAAACTTGCGCCATTGTTTTCCAAATCATTTTTCTGATAAAAACGAGTATTTACTTGATTATATTTTATAAATGTTTTTATAAAATTTATTTAAAATGTTTAATATTCATTTGGGTTTCACGGTTAACCTTTGTCCGTAAAGTTAAAACTTAATTTTGAATATTCGCGTTTTTAAATAAACGTTTTTGAATAAAATATTAAAGGATTTATTAAATATTTCTATTTAATAAAAATGATAATTAAATATAAATTTAATTATTTTCTTTGTCGGTATGCGTTGTTTTCAAAATTTTGCAAGGATATTTCAGTCACTTTCTGCTTGGTTTCGTGTCTCGGGCAAAACTAAAAAGTTGTCCGGGTAAAAGTAGGCAAGATCATATCGAAGATATACTACCCCATATTAAAATCAAACATTGTCCTCAATGTTTCCTAGCCTCAGACTTAAAAACCTCATACTAGAACTCAAAAAGGGTGAATGTATAACTCAAACATGAAGAAAGTATCACAAAAATCTTTAGCCGTTTATTAAGTGTGCTATAAGATAAATGTTAGTCGATAATAATCTTTAGGATATCGGATTTCCCTAAACTAATGGCAAGCAAAGGCTAGGAAGCTCGAGTGGACCGGGACAAAACACCGAACACGAGAGTCTTCAGAAAATTTGGGATCAATCCTGCAAACAATCACAAGTACAAACAACAAACACAAAGAACGGAAGAGTACAAGCCTCCTCACAACACATTAGAAACTAGAAAATGGATAAGCATGGGGTGCCTCCCACGAAGCGCTTTGTTTTTGGTAACCGAGTCACATAGCTTGACTCGATCCCTGAATTCATTCGTCCTTAGGGAGAGTGTGGAGATCCTGGACTTCCTTTGGTGGTAAGTCCCCTCCGAAGTAATGCTTCACACGATGACCATTCACCTTAAAGTTTGGACCATTAGGTTGAGATAACTCAATAGTTCCGTATGGAAAAACTTTGGTGATGGTGAAAGGTCCTGACCAACGAGTTTTAAGCTTTCCAGAGAATATCTTAAGACGAGAGTTGAAGAGTAAAACTCGATCACCAACATTGAAAATGCGGTTTTTGATCTTTGAGTCGTGAAGCTTCTTCGTCCTCTCCTTATAAATCAAAGAATTCTCGTAAGCTTGATCACGAAGCTCATTAAGTTCATTTAGTTGAAGCTTCCGGTGATCACCCGCGGTTTTAAGATTGAAGTTAGCATGTTTCAAAGCCCAGTATGCTTTATGCTCTAACTCAATTGGTAAATGGCAAGACTTTCCATAAACAAGCTTGTAAGGCGTACAACCAATCGGTGTCTTAAAAGCAGTACGAAATGCCCACAAAGCTTCATCTAATTTGTCAGACCATGAGGCACGATTTTCTCCAACCGTCCTTTCTAGAATACGTTTTAAACCTCGATTGGACACCTCCACTTGACCGCTCGTTTGAGGGTGATAAGCGGTAGCTAGACGATGTGTGACCCCATACTTAGACATTACTTTAGCAAACTGATCATTACAAAAATGGGTCCCACGATCGCTTATTATAGCTCTAGGTGTTCCAAATCGGGCAAAAAGAGATTTTAAAAACTTCACTACAACTCTAGCATCATTTGTGGGGAGCGCCTTTGCTTCAACCCATTTCGAAAGATAATCAACGGCTACGAGGATGTATTTATTTCCTCTTGAAGACGGAAATGGTCCCATAAAATCGATACCCCATACATCAAAGATTTCATAAACTAGTCGAACCCAAGATTCGAACTATTGTTGCACCAATGGCTGAACGTACCATGGAGGAGCTACTCCGTGCCCCTACGAAAGGGTACGGAGAAGCTATTGTTTTACCAAAAATCAATGCCGATCATTTTGATATTAAGACGAATTTACTTCAGTTGGTTCAAGCTTACCCATTTTACAGTCGTGAGAGTGAGAATCCTCATGCTCATATCAATAGTTTCAAAAGGATTACTTCGACTTTACGATTTAGGAATGTGCCTAACGATGTGATTAAGCTTATGATGTTTCCATATTCGCTCGAGGGAGCCGCTAAAACTTGGTACGAGAAAGAACCACCAAACTCAATCTTGACTTGGGAGGATCTCGTTACCAAGTTCGTTAACCAATTTTTCCCTCCTTCGAAAACCACTCACTTAAAGAATGAAATTTCTCGATTTACACAAAAATTTGAGGAAACTTTTAGTGAAGCATGGGAACGATTTAAGGAGTTGCTTAGAGCATGCCCCCATCACGGATTTACGGAGTTAACTCAAGTTGATACCTTTTACAATGGTTTAAACGAAAATGAACAAGACTCCTTAAATGCCGCGGCGGGTGGAAATCTTTTGAGTAAAACGACTAGAGAGGCTTTAAACATAATTGAGAATAAATCAAAAGTTCGTTATTCACGTAATAGATCAAATGCTTCTAGAATGAATGCTACTTCTAGTAAAACGGATGAGAGAATCGATAAGCTTGCAGATCAACTTTCGACCTTAGTCGAGATTGTTTCTAAAAAAGTTGTCACTCCCGCTCCGGTTAAAGCGGTTGAGGAATCTTGTGTTACTTGTGGTGGTGCCCATTCTTGGTATAATTGTCCGGCTACCGATAACAATCAGGCTAGTGTTTGTGCGACTACGGGTACTTACAATCAAGTTAACCCTCCAAACCGTGTTAGTAATCAAATGGCACCACCAGGTTTTGCTTCGGTGCAAAACAATGGTCAAAATAGGTTTAATCAAAATCATGTTCAAGGGAATAATTTTAATCGGGGGAATAATTTTCATGGAAATCAAGGTTTTCAAAATCAAAATAATCATGCTCCAAATTTTCAAAACCAAGGATTTCAAAACCAACCTTTTCAAGTGCCTAATAATCAAGTTCAACAAGAGATTTCAAATGATTTTTCAAGTTACAAGAGGAATAATGATCAGATGTTAAGGAACATGCAAAATCAAATCAACTCGTTGAAAGGAGACCTTAAGAATGAAATTCAAAACACGATAAAATCTCAACAAGCCGTCATGATGAATCAACAAACCACTTTTCAAAATAATTTGCAAAACATGATTTGTGGATTGTTTCAAAACCAAGCCTCAACTTCGGGTACTCTTCCGAGTAATACCATTCCAAACCCGAAGGGTGAGATGAAAGCGATCACTACTCGAAGTGGTGTTGCTTACGAGGGACCCTCGATTCCTACTAATCCTTCTCCTAAAAAGGTAGTGGAACGAGAAACCGAGGAGACAACGGATAAAGAGCAAACAAATTTCCAAGGAAGTACCGCTCAAATCCCACCTCCGGTTATCCCCATTTCTATTCCGGAACCCGATGTTCCGAAGACTTTGCCTAAAACCACTCCCATTCCGGAATCCGATATTCCGAAGAGTTTACCTAAGCCAAATATTCCATATCCTTCACGACGTGATGATCAAAAGTCCCGTGACAAAGCTTCGAATCAAATGGAGAAGATCTTCCAAATCTTTCAAGATTTGCGCTTCGACATTAGTTTCGCGGATGCTTTACTTTTGATGCCAAGATTTGCTCCTACGATTAAGAGTTTGCTCATGAATAAGGAAAAGTTGCTTGAGTTAGCTAAGATACCGTTGAACGAGAATTGCTCGGCGATGCTCCTCAAAAAGCTTCCCGAAAAGCTTGGAGATCCCGGCAAGTTTCTTATTCCATGTAATTTCCCAGGAATGGATGTATGCCACGCCTTGGCCGATCTTGGCGCTGGTGCAAGCATACATCTTAATGCCTCTGTTCTCCTCATATTTGGAAAAATCTTCTCTGCCTGAACCTTACAACCAACTCGGATGACTTAAGAGTTAGAGCGGACCGATTAATTACTTTCGATCCTACAACAGAGGAGACTCACCGAAGATGTTTTTGTCAAAGTTGGGAAATTTCATTTTCCTACCGACTTTTGTTGTTGTCGATTTCGAAGCTGATCCTCGAGTACCTCTCATACTTGGGAGATCCTTTTTGAGGACCGGTCGTGCTTTAATAGATGTTTATGGAGAGGAAATAACCCTGATGGAGTTGATGGTAGGGTGTTGGGGGGGGGGGGAGGAGGGGGGGGGGGGGGGGACAGGGCGGGGGAAGCGCTTGAGCGGGACGGGGGGGGGGAGGGGGAGGTGTTGGTTACTGGGGGCGTAGGGGGATGGGGTGCATGGAGCCAACGGTGGAGGGGGGGGGATGGAGGGACAGGGGGAGGGGGGGCCGGGTCGGTAGCAGGGAATGGAAATAAGCTTGGGGCGGGGCGTAAAGGGGTGCGGCTGGGCGGGGTGGAGGGAGGGGGTGGACTTTGGGCGACACAGTTGCAGATGTGTATGTGAGGAGTGTAATGCTCCGGGATGGGTTGGAGAGGAGAGTGTGGTGGTGGCCTTAATTCTTGGTGCAGGGTGGGCGGTAGATCGCATACGGCGCGGGTGGGAGTCGGTGCGGAAGGCCATTGGGTGACTGTCGCCGGAGATGGGTTATTTTTTTGGTGTTGGGTGTAATGTGGGAGAGGGACAGTAGCGTTAGGGGGGGGGTGGGGGGGGGTGTTAGGTGCGGGGGGGTGCAGTTTTTATTTTATAGGGGAGTGGTTTTTGTGTTTGTTTGAGGGCAGTGGGATATTAAGGAGTTGTGTGGGGGGGGGGGGGGAGGGGGTGGAGAGGAGGGAATGATGGGGTGGTGGGGGGGGGGGGAGTGGAGGTGTGGTGGTGTGGCGGGGGAAGGGGATATATTATGAATAATGGGTAAGGTTTGAATTGTGGATTGGGTAAGTGTAAGTGTTTGAGGATGTGGGTTTGAAGAGGTGGTTGGGTTTTGTTTTTAAGGGAGATAGGTGGAATTTTGGGGGGAAGGGAAGAAGGTTTTTTAGCATGTTGTTTAATGTGTGTGGATTTTTTGGTTTTTTTTTGGTTTTTTGTTAGAGGGGTTTTGGGGGAATTTGATATATTTTGAATTTGATTGGTTTTTATATTAATAAAGTATTAAAGGGTTAGTAAAATATTGTGTGGTATAAATGAAGAGAAATGAGGGGGGTGGGAAGTTGATTACAAAACCTAACGTTCAAATCAAAGACGGGTATCAACCGCCAAAAATTCATGAATTGAATCAGAAGTAAAGAGGGTCAGTATAACTTCTTGATGCCGAAAGATTGTAACGACGCACCGATGTCCTGACAGCCCCGTGGGTTAGTCTCATTGCATTGTTGTTTCTCAAGAAAGGGTATGGACTAACCGTCGTTGCTTAATGAAGAGAAATGAATTAATTTTGACACGTATTAGTTTACCGGGATGTGTGGGAGGAGGAGGTTTGTATCGACTAAAAAGAAATTAAAAATGAAGTCGACTCGAAAAGATCATTTTCCATTACCGTTTATGAAGTATCGGAACAGTGATTGAAAGAGGTAATCTGTGAATGAGTTCTATAGTTATTCTAGAAACGGGAATTTTTCATGATAGCTACTTCCAAATACCAATAGATTCCCAAGAGCCATGAGAAAAACTACTTTCACATGCCCGAGAGGAGGAGGGTGAACTTTTGGGCAATAGCGCGACGCATGCCATTTGGTTTGTGTAATGCTCCCTTTTACTTTGCCAACGGTGTATTGATGCCATAATTCCATGATACGATCAAAAAGAGAAGACCATGGAAGTGTTTATGGATGCTTTCTTGGTTTTTTGGGGATAGTTTCGATTCGTGCCTCTCAATAAGAAAAGATATGCTAAAACGTGTGAAGACACGAATTTAGTCTTAATTGGGAGCAAGAGCCACTTCTATTGTAAAGAAGGAATTGTTGTTAGGGAGAAGTGCCACTTTATATGATGTCATTTCTAAGCTTTCCCTCACCCAACAACCGTCAAAGGAATTCGAAAGTTCTTTCTCGGCAAGCTGGATTCTATCCGAAGATTTATCAAAAGACTTTTCCAAAATCTCCTCGACCCATAACCCATCTCTTAGAGAAGAATACTCCTTATTCATTTTTTCAGAAGATTGCATTCCCTTGCCTTTCAAACATTAAAAAAGAAATTGACCGAAGCTCCAATTCTCATTGCTCCAAATTGGGACCAACCTTTTGAAATCATGTGCGATGCAAGTGATTATGCAATCGGTGCGGTTCTAGGGTCAAGGAATTGAGAAGCATTTTCGACCTATTCATTACGCTAGCAAGACAATGACTGAAGCAGAAAACCATATTACACAACTACAACCAAAAAAGAAACTGCTGCAGTTGTTTTATTATGGCTTTTCGAGAAGATTTTCTTTGCGAGTCATATCATCCTTAATCATGAACAAGAGTGTTGTTTATATACTTACTGATCTTTCCGCTTGCGCATACCTTTTCAAACAAAAAAGACCGCCAAAGACAAGATTTTGCTTTTAGATGGGTCTTACTTCTTCAGGAATTTGATTTCAAAGTTATCGATACCAAGGGGGCTGAAAACTATGCAGCTGATCACCTCTCTCGTCTTGAAAACCCTTACGAAAATACTTTTGATCCAAAAGAGATTACCGAGACTTTTCCTTTAGAGACTTTAAGTGTGTTAACTTCCAAAGACCAAAGTACCCCGTGGTTTGCCGACTTTGCTAACTACCACGCGGGGAAATTCATAAAAAAAGGAATGTCAACTCAAGAGAAAAACAAGTTCTTTAAAGATGTAAAACATTATTTTTGGGATGACCCTTTTCTTTTCAAGACTTGTGCGGATCAAATAATCCGAAGGTGTGTAGATGGCAAAGAAGCTTTCGAAATTCTAGAAGCTTGTCATAGTGGACCCACCGGGGGACACTATGGAGCCAACTTTACCGCCAAGAAGATTTTTGATGCCGGTTTCTATTGGCCCACCATTTATAAGGATGCCTACGAATTTGTCAAAACTTGTGATGCTTGTCAAAAACAAGGCAAAATCTCTCAACGTGATGAGATGCCTCAAAATGCAATCCAAGTTTGTGAGATTTTCGATTTATGGGGTATCGATTTTATGGGACCTTTTCCGTCATCTAAGGGTAACAAATAAATTATCTAGTAGCCTCGATTAACTTTTCCAAGTGGGTTGACAGCGAAAAGCGCTCCCCTACCAACAGATGCTAGGTTAGTTGTTAAGTTCTTAAAATCCCTTTATCCTCCCGATTCGAGTGCTCCGAGAGCAATCAAGGGATCGTGGGACCGCCACATTTTTTGTAACGACATTTTGATAAAGTTAGTCTAAAAAGTGTCACCCATCGACCTTTCAACTCCCATAACCATCCTCAAACGAGTGGTCAAGTAGAAGTCACGAATCGTGGTCTCAAAAGAATTTTGGAAAGGACGGTAGGAGAAAACCGTGCCTCATGGTCCGACAAACTAGATGATGCATTATGGGCTTTCAGAACTGCTTATAAGACTCCGATAGGATGTACTCCATATAAGTTAGTCTATGGAAAAGCGTGTCACTTACCAGTTGAGTTAGAACACAAAGCATATTGGGCTCTCAAAGCAAGCCCACTTGATTAAAGACCGCGGCGATCATCGAAAAGCTTCAGCTCAATGAACTTAGCGACTTTCGTGATCAGCTTACGAGAATTCATTAACTACAAGGAGAAGAGCAAAAGAAGCATACACGATTCCAAATAAAGAACCGAACTATCCTTCAATTTGGTGAGTCAAGTCCCTTCTTTACACAACTCCCGATTTAAAGATTTTCCCCCCTCCCGGAAAGGCGTCAAGATCCCGTTGGTCCCGGACCTCTTTCACAATCACTGAAGTTTTATCCTTATGGCATAGCCAAGTTGTCTCATCCGATGGTTTTCTAATTTCAAAGTTCAACACCAAACCGTTTGAAGCATTACTTAAACTATGGAGGGGATGCACCACCATTGGTTATCCAGGACCTCCAGACTTTCCCTAAGGACAACTAAATTCAGGGATCGAGTCGAGCTTGCGACTCGGTGATCAAAAACAAAGCCGCTTCATGGGAGTTCAAACACCCATGCTTATCATTTCCATTTACTTTATTTAATGTGTTTGTGTTGAGAGAGGCTTGTTTCTCTTTTTTTCCCCCGATTTTCCTCGATGTTTGTTTGTTTGTTTTGTGGTGATTTGTTTGCGAGGGATTCTCCCAACAAATTCTTTGAAGTCTCTCGTGTCTGGTTGTTTCCCGTTCTACTCGAGCATCTCATCCTTTGTGTGAAGATAGTTTGGGGAGATCCATATCCTTTCATCATAATCGATTAACGTTTATCTTTGCATACTTCATAAACGGCTTAGATTTACGTAGAGTCCCGACTTTTATACATTTGAGGACAATGTTTCATTAGTTTGGGGAGGGAATCTATCGATTTGGATGTGCTTGCTTATTGTATTGTCTCCACGTAACCCGTTTTCTCCCCCCCCCACACATAGCGTCAAATGGTCAGCAAAATCATGAATTTAAACCGGTTCTCTCAAAGAAAAAACGAAGAGAAAAAAAAAAAATGTTAAGACAAAAATGTAATTTCCCTCCGCTGGTAAGGATAAATATAAAAAATGAAGTAATTTTGGACCCCAAGTACCCGTAAACCGTGTAGAGTTCTAGCATTATCCTTCCTTAACAATTCATGATGATATTTGTGCTAGTCTCATATGAGAAACTTAAAATAGTGGCCTTAGTGACTGATGAGAATCATTAGTAAATGAAGACTTGTGCTAATCTCAAGTAGATTTTAAATATGCCGAGTTGGATTTTACAATAAAAGTGCTAACATATTTCTGCAAATTGTATTTTGTGCGAAGAACAAGAAATGAGATAGTGATATTATATAAGTTCATAGATGCTAAACTTAGAATAGTTTGGTTTTTTCTTTCAAACACTCATAAGTATTAATTGTGGCTCTTTTTCCTACCCATATAGTTTGTTTCAACCGATCTTATAAATGGTTTAATAAAATAAAGTTGTATGGGTTTTTTTTTTGGTTAATAATTAGTTAATAGAAGTTTTCTTTAGTTCCTTTGTGATTAGGATGAGTACACATCAGGAATACTTAATTTGGCTTAAAAATGCAAAAATAATAATAAATAAGTATCTCTGCCAGATTACTTCATCGTGTCGGAGGCGTGGCCGATGTTGGAGGTTTCATATAAGGTAGAGTCCAGGTGTCATAATAAAGTAGAATAACCTCTTGTCCGACATCGCTAAAACCGAGATGGGCATTCGAGATAAAAGGGGCCAACCGTTTTAACTTATAAATCCGAAAGTCGAAATGATGTTTTGCCTACATGTGTCGGATGGGAGCGAGCCGATGTTGTAAGCCTACTAAAGGACTAAAGGTTTAATAAATGTTGCTCTAATTTTGTGTCTTGTTTGTGCCTAATAAAGATGCGCCTAAGGTATAAGTGGGTGACAAAAGAATATTGGTCGCAGTCATGTCTTAAAGAGCGTTAGGGGGGGGTGGAGTGTATGTGAACGAGTGAATGGGGGCCGGGGGGTTTGCAGTAAGGTAGGCCAATTAAGAGAGGCCAAGATTTTTTGGGGGTCGCAGTCGGTGGTGGGACGTTTATGAGAGCGGGGAGGGGGTGGAGGTGGGGGTGGGTGGGGGGGTGGGACAATAGTGATCGGTGTGGTGAGCACAACACACACAGTAATTTTTTGCGTTCTTAATAACATACACTTTATTTTTGTAATTAATAAGTATCGAAATAAGTCTTAAAGAGCCTTCGGGGTATAGGTGGGGGGAGGGGCGGGGGGCGGGTCTGGGGAGAAGAAATCCTGAGAATACAAAAGTAGATTTTTTGGCTTGGAGGAAAAAGTAAGTACACAATTAGTATTTATGAGTTAGTATTAGGGGCATGTCTTGTATTAAAAATGAGCGTTGTTGTTAAGACTTGGCGGGGGGGAAAGTTGTATAATCGGGGGATGATGGGGAAGGTTTCTTTTAGAAATCTTTTAATGGTGCTTTTGTTTTCACTTATGGATACTTATTGGGGTAATTGTGTATGGGGGATGATGTGGTGTGGAGGAGGAAGGGCATGGAGTTCTTTGGTAGTTAGTAGTGAGGAGGTGGGGTGGGGGTTGTGGTGGGTTGTGGTGTTGAGGTTTAATAATGAATTATAGGATTTTTTTTTTTTTGTAGGTTATGGTTTTATTGTGGGGGGGTTTGAGGGGTGGGGTTTTAGGTGGGTAGAGGTGAGAGAATTTAATTTTAGAGGTGGGAGTAGGGGATTTGAGGTGGGGGGGGGTGGTTGGGGTGTGGTGGTGGGGGTGTTGAGTTGTGTGGGAGGGTGTATAATGGTGGGTGGTGGGGGGGGGGTTGGGGTGTGGGGTTTTGTATATGTGAATGGGTGTAAGTTTTTTTAAATGTTTGTTTAAAAGATTTATTAAAATTTTGGTGGGGAGTTTTGTGAGGGTGTTGGGGGGGGGGGGGGGGGGGTGGTGAGAGGTGAGGGTGTTGATTTTTGATATTTGTATTGATTTTATTATTGAGGTATATTTCGATTTTGTATTGAGTTGAAATTTAAATTAAATTGGGGGGATGATTATTGAATTTATTGATTGTTAAAGTATGGGAGTTGTTAGGGAAAAACGAGGAAAGTAAAGAGAAAGGGCCATATCTGTAAACGTCTCAAACTCCAACAATTCTTAACTGTCGAAGAAGTAAGCGGGAAACATTTACTGTTCCACCCATCGTGTGGAGGTCTGCGGGCTCTCTGAGTGTGCGCTATATGCCTGCGCGCGCGGGTTCGCGAATCTTTGGAGGGGGTGAGTGGCGGGGGGCGTGAGTGGGGCAGAGAGGGGGAGGGGTAGGGCAGCGGGGGAGAGGTGGTGAGGGTGTAGGGGGTGTGGGGGGTGTGGGGGGCAGGGGGGGGTGGGGGGAAGTGGGACAACACATGGAGTTGCAAGGGGTGAGAGGGGGCGAATGCGGAGAGATTGTAGGGGGGGGGGAGCGGGGGGGGGTTGGGATGTATTGTTGATAAATTTAGGGTTTCGTGATAGAGAATGTGCGGAAGGGATGCCAATGTAAGAATGGAATGTGAATTGTGACTGATATTTTTTTTTTAAATTAATTGGGGTTTTTGAGTAATCAATAACAAAATAGTAAAATTAAATCAACATCATAATGCCAAAGCCTGCAATCCCCACCTATCAAGTGTCCACAAAAGATCCAACGTCCCCACAATATAGACAAATGATTAAAGAAATATTGGAGACAGATTAAAAAGTTTGGTGACAAGGCTAGAGGTTCCTAGAAGGCTTCAGCTGGGCACTATAAAAAATCACCACACTTCTCACAGCACTACAGAGAGGTAGTTTCTTTCTTTTTATCTAGTTTTTAGAATTTAGTTTCAAATTCATAATTTTCTTAAATGTAATCTTTTTCCTTTGCCAAGTATTGTTATCATCCCGCTTCTTTAATTCATGTAATACAGTTTTTTTAGTGTTTTAAATCTCATTTTCTAAGCTCTCTTAAAGTCATAATGGGATTCTTTAAGCTAAGTTGTCTCAAATAACTAATAAGCCTCATATTAAGCTCTTTCCAGCCTATTAAGCGAAACTATGAGCTGTTTGAATTCAGATTTAAAATCCTTACTTAAACCTTAAAATCCAGTTAAAACCTAATTATGGATCTTACTGTATCTCAGCTTTTGGAAGGTGATCATACCTTGTAAGAGATCCCAAGGACTTATACTCTAGCTTATGAATAAGCTAGAGTATAAGCTCCTTGGGATCTCTCTTCCCAAGTTAAGATTCCCCTTCCAAAACTGAGTACAAATACGATCCATAATAGGTTTAACTGAGTTTAAGGTTTAAGAAAGATTAAATCTGAAATTCAAAAACAGCTCTATTTCAGCTTATAGACTGAACGAGCTTAATATGGCATTATTAGCTTAATGAGACAACAATTAGCTTCTTAAACAGATCCATGCGGTTATACTTTATAAATAGAGCTTAGAAAAAAGAGATTTAAAACACTAAAAACTGAATTACATTAATTAAAGAAGCTGATTACAATACTTGCAAAAGGAAAATTACATTTAAGAAAATTACGAATTTAAACTAAATTACTAAAAACTTAGATAAAAAGAAAAAAACTCCCTCTCGTGTGTGTGAGAAGTGAGGTCTTTTTATAGTGCCCAGCTGAAGCTTCTAGGACCTCTAGCCTTGCTCACCAAACTTTTAATCCTGGCCAATCATTTCTTTAATCATTGAGATCTCATATTGTGGGACGTTGATCATTTGGTGGACGACTGAGGATTTGCCAGGGCTGGCATCTTGATGTGGACACGCAATCGTATGTTAGTTAGTTGTACGATGTCTGATCTTTCGATAGCGCGTCACTGGAAAACCCAACATAAACTGTGCTTTCACCATGGCTAAACGTGACAGCATCTATCTGAGGCACTGCGCACACGCTAGGATAAGTATCCCTTTGATTAGACTAATTTGACCCTTCATTTGTGCTTGCGCTTCCTTGAATTGACCAACGCACCCTCTAATTTTGATTTGCCCTTTAATTTGATAGCGAGGTAATTTTGGGAACGATGGGTGAACAGTAAATGTTCCCGCTCCTTCTTCGACAGTTAAAACTGTTGGAGTTTGAGAAGTTTACACATTTGGCCCTTCTCTTTCTTTCCTCTTTTTTAAGTTATAAATAACTTTCGGAAATTGCAAGATTGGCCCTTGTAGATGAAAATTGGCTAAGGCTTTGGGCTTCAGCTTTGTACTCTTCTGATTCTCGTGTCCGGGCTTGCTTGCTTTTGATTGTTTTCTTGTGATTTTTGACTTATCCGTACCTGCACACACAAAACACAAATACAAGCATATTTTTGCCATTTTTGGTCTGTTTTGGGTTTATTTGGGTTATTATTGGTTATAAATAGGAATATGTGAATTTTTTACACCTATCAAAATTCCCCAAACTAAACAAATGCGTGTCCTCACGCAACAAATCACAGCCTTAGTAACCTAATACCTCGAAAATTCCTCAAACTAAACCTTTGAAAAGTAGCAAAGAGTTTTTTTGTTTGAGAGAGAAAAAAGAGGATCATAAGTTTATAAAACACCCGATTTCCCATTTTTTAAAGATTTTTTCCTCTTTATGATTTTTCATTGATATTAACTACTAACTACAAACTTATTTGTGTTGACTAATGTAATGGTTCATTACCTCATTGGTAACATTTTGAGGATCATAGAATAAAAAGCTCAATTAGGTGTCTAAAAAAACTTCATCATCCCCGATTTTTCACTTTTCCCATGCCATACTTAAAAACAAGATCATTGTTAATTACAATCATGACACTAATACTACCATAAATACTAATTGAGTACTTTAACTTTTCCATCCCGCAAATCCTACTTTTGTATCACAGGATTTTTACTTAAACATATACCCGAAGGCTCTTTAAGACTTGTTTCGATACTTATTTATTCCAAAAATAAAGAGTGTGGAAACTGGATTATGAATGCGCAATAATTTAGCTCCTAGCCCCTTCTCCAAAAGATCAAATGCAATCAAGGATTAAAGGTCAAGAATCGAGGCGACCAAAATTTGGCTTTTATTAGGCTACTTAAGCAAGGCACCATTCATGTCATATACCCTAAGGCTCTTTAAGACATGAATGGACCAATCTCATTTGTACCATATACCCTTGGGCTCTTTAAGGCACAAAACAAAAAATTAAGCAACATTATTAAACCTCAGTCCTTTAGTAGGCTACAACATCGGCCACGCCTCCGACACGATGTAGCAAACATATTTCGACTTCGGATTAATATAGTAAACCGGTGCCTTATTATCTCGAAGCCACATCGATAGCGAGTCGACAAGAGGTTATTCTAACTTATTAGGACACCGGACCCTACCTTATATGAAAACTCCAACATCGGCCACGCCTCCGACACGATGAAGTAATCTGGCAGAGATACTTATTTTTTATTTATTATTGCATATTTAAGCCAAATTAAGTATTCCTGATGTGTACTCATCCTAATAACAAAGGAACTAAAGAAAACTTCTATTAACTAATTATTAAACCAAAAACGCAACAACTATATTTATTAAACATTTAAAATAGACGTTGAAACAAACTAATGGGAGAATAAAAGCCCACAACTTAATACTTATGGTTGAAAGAAAACCAACTATTCTACGTTTAATGTCATGACTTATAAATAACACTATCATTTCTTGTTCTTCGCAAAATAAATTTGCAAATGCTTAGCCTATATAAAATCCAACTCGGCATATTTAAAATCTACTTGAGATTAGCACAAAGTTTTCATTTTACGTAACGATTCAAGACCGCATTTTTTAAAGTCTATATGAGACTAGCACAAACTATCATCATTAATTGTTAAGGAAGAAAGCTAGAACTCTACACGTTCGATTGGGTCAAAAATTACTTCTTATTCTTACCAGCGGAAAACTTACATTTTTGTCTTAACATTTTTTTTTTAATTTTTTGCTATTTTTGTGGGAAAACGGGTACGTGAGAACAAAACAATAAGCAAGCAACATCAAATCGATAGATTCCCTCCCCAATCTAAAATGAAACATTGCCTCAATGTTTAAAGTCGGATCTTTACGTAAATCTAAGCCGTTATGAAGTATTCCAAAGATAAACGTTTAATTCGATTAAGATGAAAGGAATGATCTTCCTAAACTAATTTTTAACAACAATGGATGAGAGCTTGAGTAGACCGGGAAACAACACCGGACACGAGAGACTTCAAAGAAATTGTTGGGAGAATCCTGCAAGAATCACAACAAACATACAACAAACATCGAGAAATCGGAAAGAGAACAAGCCTCTCTCAACACAACACATTAAATAAGTAAATAGAAATGATAAGCATGGGGTGAACTCCCACGAAGCGGCTTTGTTTTTGATCACCGAGTCGCAAGCTCGACTACTCGATACCCTGAATTTAGTTGTCCATAGGGAAAGTCAGGAGGTCCTGGATAACCAATGGTGATGCATCCACTCCCTAGTAATGCTTCAAAACGGTGGCAGTTGACTTTGAAATTAGAACCATCGGCATGAGACAACTTGGCAGTGCCATAAGGATAAACTTCAGTGATTGTGAAAGGTCCGGACCAACGGGACTTGAGCTTTCCGGAGAAAATCTTTAATCGGGAGTTGAAAAGAAGGACTTGATCACCAAACATGAAGATTCGTTTCTTTTATCTTGGATCGAGTAGCATCTTTGTCCCTTCTCCATTGTAGATAATGAATTCTCGTAAGCTGATCACGAAGTCGCTTAAGTTCATTGAGCTGAGGCATTCCGATGATCGCCCGCGGTCTTTAAATCAAAGTTGCATGCTTGAGATGCCCAATATGCTTTTGGTGTTCTAGCTCAACTGGTAATTACACGCTTTTCCATAAACTAACTTGTAAGGAGTAACATCCTATCGAGTCCTTATAATTCAGTTCTAAGCCATAATGCATCATCTAGTTTGTCTGACCATGAGGCACGGTTTTCTCCGACCGTCCTCTCCAAAATTCTTTTGAGACCACGATTCGTGACTTCAACTTGACCACTCGTTTGAGGATGAAAGGAGTTGAAAGACAGATGGGTGACACCAATATTTAGTCATAACTTTATCAAAATTATGTCTACACAAAGGGGTCCCACGATCCTTATGATTGCTCCTCGGAGCACCGAATCGGGAGAAAAAGGGATTTTATGAACTTAACAACTACCCTAGCAACGTTGGGTAGGGGACCGCTTTCGCTAACCCACTTGGAAAAGATAAACGACGGATACTAGAAAATATTTGTTACCCCTATATTGACGGAAAAGGTCCCATAAAATCGATACCCCATAAATCAAAAATCCTCACAACCTTGGTTGCAATTTGAGGCATCTCATGCACGTTGAAGATTTTGCCTTGTTTTTGACAACATCCACAAGTTTTTGACAAAATTCGTAGGCATCCTTATAAAAGGTGGGCCAATAAAAACCGCATCAAAAAATCTTCCTTGGCGGTAAAGGTTTCTCCATAGTGTCCCCCGTGGTCCACTAAATGACAAGCTTCGAGAATTTCGAAAGCTTCTTTGCCATCTACACACCTTCGGATTATTTGATCCGCACAAGTCTTGAAAAGAAAAGGGTCATCCCAAAAATAATGTTTTACATCTTTAAAGAACTTGTTTTTCTCTTGAGTCGTCATTCCTTTTTTTATGAATTTCCCCGCGTGGTAGTTAGCAAAGTCGGCAAACCACGGGGTACTTTGGTCTTTGGAAGTTAACACACTTAAAGTCTCTAAAGGAAAAGTCTCGGTAATCTCTTTTGGATCAAAAACATTTTCGTAAGGGTTTTCAAGACGAGAGAGGTGATCGGCTGCATAGTTTTCAGCTCCCTTGGTATCGATAACTTTAAAATCAAATTCCTGAAGAAGTAAGACCCATCGAAGCAATCTTGCTTTGGCGTCTTTCTTGTTGAAAAGGTATTTCAAAGCGGAGTGGTCCGTGTAAACAACACTCTTGTTCATGATTAGATATGATCGAAACTTCTCGAAAGCATAAACAACTGCAAGCATTTCTTTTTCGGTTGTTGTGTAATTTGTTTCTGCTTCAGTCATTGTCTTGCTAGCGTAATGAATTGGTCGAAAATGCTTCTCAATCCTTTGCCCTAGAACCGCACCGATTGCATAATCACTTGCATCGCACATGATTTCAAAAGGTTGGTCCCAATTTGGAGCAATGAGAATTGGAGCTTCGGTCAACTTCTTTTTCAATGTTTGAAAGGCAAGAATGCAATCTTCCGAAAAAATGAAAGGAGTGTTCTTCTCTAAGAGATGGGTCATGGGTCGAGAGATTTTGGAAAAGTCTTTGATAAATCTTCGATAGAATCCAGCATGCCCGAGAAAACTTCGAATTCCTTTGACGGTTGTTGGATGAGGAAGCTTAGAAATTACATCATAAAGTGGCACTTCTCCCTAACACAATTCCTTCTTTACACATAAAGTGGCACTTCTCCCAATTAAGAACTAAATTCGTGTCTTCACACCGTTTTAGCATCTTTTCTAAATTGGAGAGGCACGAATCGAAACTATCCCCAAAAACCAAGAAATCATCCAAAAACACTTCCATGGTCTTTTTGATCATATCATGGAATATGGCCATCATAACACCGTTTAAAAGTACCCGGGAAGCATACAACAAACCAAATGGCATGCGTCGGTATGCGAAAGTTCCATACGGGCATGTGAAAGTAAGTTATTCTCCTGTCTGGGATCTATTGGTATTTGGAAGTATCCTGAAAATCCGTCTAGAAAACAATAGAACTCATTCCCAGCTAATCTTTCAATCATCTGATCCATAAACGGTAATGGAAAATGATCTTTTCGAGTCGCTTCATTTAATTTCCTATAGTCGATACAAACTCTCCATCCGGTAACTAAACGTGTCAAAATTAATTCATTCTCTTCATTAGCAACGACGGTTATTCCACCTTTCTTGGGAACACAATGCACTGGACTAACCCATGGGCTGTCAGAGATCGGGTAAATCATTCCGGCATCAAGAAGTTTTAGGACCTCTTTTTTTATTACTGATAAGCTTAAAACAACCCTAATCAACAAATATCAATAAGCAAATAAGCTAGAATCTATAAGCTACTAACTATGCTAAACTATAATTTTTGGTTTTTTAAACTGATTTTAAGGCAGGATTTTTTAAACCTTTTGCTACTAACTAGCTAGAATCTATAAGCGTCTTTTTCAACATTTTTTAAACCTTTTGCAATAATCACTGGTAACTTGTCGTTTTCTTCCAAGAAAGCATATTCTAAGTGAGACGGTAAATCTTTTAACTCTAATTCCAGAGGCTCTTCAATTGAAGATTTTGCCTCGGTCACTTCACTTTGTTTAAGGTCCATCGGAGGAAGTTGAAACGGGTCATTATTTAACAATTTTTCGATCAAACAAATATCTTCCTCTGGATCGCAATCGGCATGATCAATTTCTGGTGAAATCGAATCATCCTTAAGATAAGCTTCGATTTCTTCCAAAATGAATTCGGAAGTAAACGGCTCAGACGTCGGGGTGGGATTGCCACCCGAAGAATTAGAAAATCCTAGAAATTCCGGAGCATACTCCTCACAAACTGCATCAATGATGTCAATTTGGTTTACCGACTTATCATTTGTAGAGGAATATCTCGTGGTTTGATCTAAATTAAAAGTGACGGCTTCGTTATCAACCCGAAGGGTTATTTCTTCTCCATAAACATCAATTAAAGCACGACCGGTCCTCAAAAAGGATCTCCCAAGTATGAGAGGTACTCGAGGATCGGCTTCGAAATCGACAACAACAAAGTCTGTAGGAAAATGAAATTTCCCAACTTTGACAAAAACGTCTTCGGCGAGTCCTTTAGGATAAGTAATCGATCGGTCCGCTAACTCTAAAGTCATCCGAGTTGGTGTAAGATCAGGTAAAGAAAGCTTTTTCCAAATAGAAAGGGGCATAAGATTTATGCTCGCGCCAAGATCGGCCAAGGCGTGACATACATCCATTCCTGGGAAATTACATGGAATAAGAAACTTGCCGGGATCTCCAAGCTTTTCGGGAAGCTTTTTGAGGAGCATTGCCGAGCAATTCTCGTTCAACGGTATCTTAGCTAACTCAAGCAACTTTTCCTTATTCATGAGCAAACTCTTAATCGTAGGAGCAAATCTTGGCATCAAAAGTAAAGCATCCGCGAAACTAATGTCGAAGCGCAAATCTTGAAAGATTTGGAAGATCTTCTCCATTTGATTCGAAGCTTTGTCACGGGACTTTTGATCATCACGTCGTGAAGGATATGGAATATTTGGCTTAGGTAAACTCTTCGGAACATCGGATTCCGGAATAGAAATAGGGATAAGGCAAAGTCGTCAGAAAAACCTCAGTCCTGGAATAGAAATGGGGATAACTGGAGGTGGGATTTGAGCGGTACTTCCTTGGAAATTTGTTTGCTCTTTATCCGTTGTCTCCTCGGTTTCTCGTTCCACTACCTTTTTAGGAGAAGGATTAGTAGGAATCGAGGGTCCCTTGTAAGCAACACCACTTCGAGTAGTGATCGCTTTCATCTCACCCTTCGGGTTTGGAATGGTATTACTCGGAAGAGTACCCAAAGTTGAGGCTTGGTTTTGAAACAATCCACAAATCATGTTTTGCAAATTATTTTGAAAAGTGGTTTGTTGATTCATCATGACGGCTTGTTGAGATTTTATCATGTTTTGAATTTCATTCTTAAGGTCTCCTTTCAACGAATTGATTTGATTTTGCATGTTCCTTAACATCTGATCATTATTCCTCTTGTAACTTGAAAAATCATTTGAAATCTCTTGTTGAAACGTAGATTAATTTATGCACTTGAAAAGGTTGGTTTTAAATTCCATGGTTTTTTTAGAAAATTTGGAGCATGATAATTTAATTTTTGAAACCTTGGTTTCCATGAAAATTATTCCAAACCGAAAAATTATTACCTTTGAACATGATTCTGATTAAACCTATTTTGACCATTGTTTTGCACCGGAGCAAAACCTGGTGGTGGAATTTGATTACTAACACGGTTTGGAGGGTTAACTTGATTGTAAGTACCCGTAGTCGCACAAACACTAGCCTGAATGTTAGCGTAGCTGGACAATTATTACCAACATGAGCACCACCCGACAAGTAGCGCAAGATACCTCAACCACTTTAACTGGAGCGTGAGTGACAACTTTTTTTAGAAACAATCTCCGCTAAGGTCAGAAAAGTTGATCTTCAAGCTTATCGATTCTCCATCCGTTTTACTAGAAGTACAGTTCATCCTAGAACATTTGACTATTACGTGAAATAACAAACTTTTGATATTATTCTCAATTATGTTTTAAAAAAAGCCTCTCTAGGTCGTTTTACTCAAAAGATCTTCCACCCCGCCGCTGCAATTTCAGGAGTCTTGTCTTCTCGTTTAAACCGTTATAAAAGGTATCAACTTGAGTTAACTCTGTAAATCCGTGATGGGGACATGCTCTAAGCAACTCCTTAAATCGTTCCCATGCTTCACTAAAAGTTTCCTCGAATTTTTGTGTAAAACGAGAAATTTCATTCTTTAAGTGAGTGGTTTTCGAAGGAGGGAAAAATTGGTTAACGAACTTGGTAACGAGATCCTCCCAAGTCAAGATTGAATTTGGTGGTTCTTTCTCGTACCAAGTTTTAGCGGCTCCCTCGAGCGAATATGGAAACATCATAAGCTTAATCACATCGTTAGGCACATTCCTAAATCGTAAAGTCGAGGTAATTCTCTTGAAACTATTAATATGAGCATGAGGATTCTCATTCTCACGACCGTTAAACGGGTTAGCTTGAACCAACTGAAGCAAATTCGTCTTAATCTCAAAATGATCCGCATTGATTTCTGGTAAAACAATAGCCTTCCCATACCCTTCCGTGGGGGGCACGGAGTAGCTCCTCCATGGTACCATCTGATCATTGGTGCAACCATAGTTCGGAATCTCCGGGTACGACTATGTTAGAAACGTGTTTTCTTCGACGTCTATGGAATTGTGCCGTTTTAATTATTAATAATTAGGAACGCTGTGGCGCATGCACTATTTAAGAAAAATAGAAAAATAAAGAAAATATATATTTTTTAGTTTTTCTAAAGTTTATTCACAATCTAATTTTAACGGACAATGAGAAAGACAACTTGAACCAAATTAATTCAATACTTACTTCACGTTACTCTTTAAAAAAATTTACTTTTTAGGTGAGCTGTATCTCGTAAGTGACACAAAAGGTAATTTCAAATTTTTAATATGTCGAGTTGGTAACTTATGATGGATAGTACCAATCAATGTGAAGGTATTATGTGGTGCTCTTTATCACTTAGTAATTATTTAATTCACACTTAACTAGAAAAGTTATAAGAACAAATAATTTTTTGTATTTTTGTTTTAATCTTCTACTTATACCAAAAAAGGAAAAGAAAAATATATTTTTTGCTTTTATAATTTTTACTTTACTTTTTGGTGATGACAGTTGATTTTAGACTGTTATAGTACATACCTAACTTTTCGAAGACGAAAGGTTCTTCAAAACACGATCAACAAACATCAAACGAATGAATCTTAATCACAAATCCCCGGCAGCGGCGCCAAAAATTGATGTGTTTGCTCAATTATATAGTATATATATTACACAAAAGTACGAGAAAAATTCCCAAGTCACCCTTGAGAATAATTCTCTTACAAATATATAATATGTATGTTTACCGATAAGTACTTTACCGAGTCGTTTCCCCAACGATTCGAGAAATTGAAACTCCGTTTGTTATTGGACAATGCTTTGAATGGGTTTGAAAATTGATTTGATTATCTATAGCTACTAATTAAAAACTACAATTAAAATGAGCAAACAAAAGCAATTAAACACAAAGACAATCAACGGGTACAAAATAACGCGACAATTAAGCAAACAATAACGTAAATTTTCACCCTAGAGAGCAAAGAAAATTTCTAAACCTAAATTTAGATAAAAGAAAATTTTAAGAAAAAGAAAATTATTTTTTTAATTTTTTATGAATTTTCGAAAGTTTTAACCTAAGAAAAATGATTGAAAATTAACCAATAAAGAGAAAAATACCAAAAATTCACGAAAAGTCCTACAAGCAATAAAGAACATAAGAAAAATAAACATACAAGCCCAGCTTGTCAAATAAGCTGGGAAAAAGCTATAATAAGCTACGGTTTGATATGGGCTTATTGGCCCAAAAAGAGTATAACAATTAAATGGGAAGAAATGCTCACGGATGAGCTAATGAAGCACACTGGTAAGGCAATGGGTTTGTGAGGGAGAGGTCTTGGGTTCGAGTCCCAGGCACAGGTTTTTGCAAAATTTCTTATTTTTGAAAAACATAAAAAGCAAACTTGGAAATAAGCTAAAACACACAACTTTTGTGAAAACAAAACTTTTGAAAACTAACCATTAAGCTGGAAATGCTTATTAAAACAGACAGAAAAGCATGAAACTTATTTTTTTGGTTTTTATCAAAACTTTAATGACACAAAAAGCTAGAATAAGCTTCACTAGGTCTAATAAGCTGAATTCTACACTAAGACAGACCTATTAAGCTAAACTAGAAAGAAATAAGCAAAAAAAACTACAAGCCATAAGCTAGTAAATCAAATAAGCACTTATAGAAAACTTAAAACCAAACAGTCCTTAAACCTACTTTTGAGCTTAAATTTAAGCAAGCAATTAAGCACTTTAATGAATGAAACTTATATATTCTTAGAGCTGAACTAAAAGGCTATCTGAAACTGCTTTTGAAAATGATTTTGAAATCAAAGAGCTTATTGAGAAAAGCTTGTGAAAACAGACAGTAAGCTCAAAATGCTGACCTCTACTTTGAAAAAGACATAATGCAATTTTAAAAGCTTAAAAACAGATAGTCTAATAAGCTACTTATTAAAAACTAAATGCAAACTTATAAACTATGATATATAAGCTACTTTATTGCTGAAAATGAAAACCTAACAACTATTTTAACCTACTTAAAAAGAAGCTAGAAAATGACCTTAATCTGTTTTTCCCTATCTGATGCAAATGACACAAAAGTGATTAAAGCACAAAATCTTTAAATGCAGACCTTCAATTCTTATTTCTACACTGATAAAACACCTAAGTAGACTTAAGTAGGTGAACTAGATTAGCTTAATTCTACTTGAGCTTAAAATGAAACTAATGAAGGACTTAATGAACACAGATTCAATTAACAACTAGAAAACTTATGAAATCTTAACTAGTCCTAATAAAACTCACTAAACCTGCACTTTTAAACCCCTTTAAATGATTCAAAACCAAAACAAAGGAACAAAGGGTTCAAGCAGTACTCTTTTTTAAAACCTCCCATGTATAGTACTGCTGATGCCAAACACCCCTTTAACTACCTTAAAATCCTTTTAAACTTGCTAATTTGAAAACTAATGGACAAAGCTTAATAACCAGATTATAAACAACTTATAACTACTAAGATCTTAAAACTAATCTAATATTTTTGTTTTTATGATTTTATGACAGATTATGAAACTAAGATATTAGACTAATGACAAAAGCATCATAAGCAAATACAACTATAATTAAGCATCTTTTTAGACAACTAAAGATATGCAAATAACAACTAAAAATAAGCAGATTAAGCAAAAAAAAATAAAGGGTAAAAAAAAAAAAAAAAAAAAAAAACCAATTTAAAAATTAAACTTAGAAAACTTGAATTGTAAAGAGAACTTACTTATGCCTTAGCTAAACAAAGGCATTAATAGGCTCAATTGAGCAATCTACAAGCTCTGGCTTATTGTAAATAAGCCAGTATAAGTCCATATGAGCTCTTCTATTTTAAGCTCATCTTCCTTAAGTCCAAATTCCATTAAGCAAAGGTATTACAGCTGATTTTAAGGTTACAGTAGATTAGGTACTTATTAAAGCTCAAATCCAAGCTTATAGACTATGGATGAGCTAGAATGATCTTATTATACTCATGAAAAAGTAGCATACACATTGATAGTATTAAGAGCTAAAAGTGAAAAAACAGAGGTATAAAAACAAATAAATGATGATTTTATTAATGATTAAAAACGGATTACAATACTTGACAAGAGGAAATTACAAGAACTTTTTAAAAGAAAATTACATTGAAACTTAAAAAAACTTTTAACTAAAAATGCAGGTAAGAAGAAGATGTAGAAGATAAAAGATGTAAGAGTAAGGAGATGAGCTCCCTATTTATAGTTGCTAGGAGAATCTTCTGGGCCCTTAGCTCTTCACACGCTCCTTTCAATCTTGGCCTTCAATCATTACTAATCATTGGAAGTCTATTATGGTCCGTTAGATCATTTCTTTCCTTACAAACGGATTCCAGGTGGGCAAATCCGTGATGTGACAAGTAAAGTTTCTTTCCTGTTGAGTAATTCGAGGTAAAAATCCCTAATTCCTTTGCTTTCTTCACGTATCCACGTGGCACTTCTTGTGGGACTTGACCATAGCAAAACTGTGATGACGTTTAAAACAATCTAGCACTATGAACCTTATCCCTTGAATTACCCTTCCACGCCCTTAATTTACATTTGCCCTTTGAATTTAACCCTTGGTTAATTGTTAAAGACGATGAATAGTAACCCAAGTTACCCGCCTTTTTTAACTGTTATTGAGATGAGTTTGACTAGGAGAGGGTTTGTTGACTTGGGCTTTGAAAGAGAATTGGGCCATGTTTTAAGGTTTTGGGCTAGGGTTTATGGGCTGGATTTGGTTAAGGGTTAGATTAAGGAAATAATACCCGTATAGTATTTAGGGTTTATTTTGTAATTTTGGTAAATATGAGGGGCTGTTTTGGAAATATTAGAATTTTGTCTTTTTGTAAGTTGACCATGTTTGACTTTGGTTGACTGAGTTTGACCAAGGTTTGACTTTTGTTGACCATTGATAGCATTCTCTCGGCTCTTTGCGTGCTCTTCCGTTCCCGTGTCCGTGTTTGTCCGGTTTTAACCGTTTTCTTGTGATTTTTGCTTTATCCGTACCTACACAATCATACAGACAAAACAAGCAATATACAAGCATTTTATGCACACTTTTGGTCTTTTATGGGATATTTTTTATATAAAAAGGATATGTGTTTTCACACATATTAATGACTTGACCCTTAGTACTTGGTGTCTTCTGGCCACATAGCTTAATTGAGAGAGCGTGGGTTTTTACCCATGAATTTTTACACAGGGTTGAATTGGGACGATGGGGGAATAGTAACACCCATTCGCGCCCTTTTTCTTTTTATAACATATTTTGTGTTTGACCCGGTTTAAAAGAATTTTGACTTGGGCTTTTGGTATGCGTTTAATTACACATACCTTTCACCATTAAAATCGGACTTAAATGACCCAAAACATACCAAAAATACATTGTATTTGTATGTTTTCACTTATATTGTGCAGGAAACGGATATCCGACAAAAGGACAAAAAATCAAGCAAAAACAGACAAAACCGAGCACGGAATGGAAAAGCATGGAAAAGACAAAGTCAAATCGAAGCCAAAGTCAACCCCGACAAAGTCAAAGCCAAGAAGTCATCAAGTCAAAGAAAATACAACTTTAGGGACCAAATTTGCCAAATCCTAAAGTTGTATAAAAACAAGGATAAAAACTACAAGGACTGAAGTTGTAATCATGCCATATATAACTTTAGGGGGCCATTTCTGCCAAACCCCTAAAGTTATATAACAAAAGGACCATGCATGTAATGGCTCATATAACAATTGGGGACCAAACCTGCCAAATCACCAAAATATATACACCACATGGACTCAAGTTGCAATTTGACTTATAACTTTGAGGGGCCAATCATGTCACTTTCCAAAACTCTCACCCCTGACAACACACACACCTGTTATAACCATTTTTCCCGCCCAAACCAACCTCCACTGTTCACGCTTCCCTGTCCCCCTCCTCGACCACTGTTCACAACCAGCCAAAAACCCATTATACCACCCTTCCCTACCCCCACATGGCCTTTTGCCACCATGACAATCCCTAATCACCTCATTGGACAACAAAGATCAAGGGTGTAGATCATTCACCTTGGGCTCAAAGGCAATTTAATGGCTAAGATGAACTTGGGGCTTACTCTCACACAACAAACACACCCTAGTTTCTGTCTCAGCAAAGAAACACAACCAAGAAGAAGACAAAAGACCAAGAGGCCAAGACCCTAGAATCGTTTTTCTATATAAGAGGCTCTTTTGTAAGCCATTTGGGCATCTAGCTTTTAACTTAAGATAATTTTTAGTTTTCCTTAGTTTTAATTCAGTTTTATTGTAATTTTACTTTGTAAGGTTTTAAGATTAATGAAATTCAAAGTTTGGTTCAAAAATTCTGTTTTTCAAGTTCAAAGTCCATTTTATGTTTTTAAAAACATCACCTTAAGCTCTTATAAGCTCTCATTTAAACCACTTTATAACCTGCTTTTATAAAAAATTACTTAGAAAGATAAACTGTTAAGAAAAATCAAAAAAAAATTATCCCCTCAAAAATACCACAACTTAATATTTGGATGATAAGCCAAAAAGGGATGGGCTTACGGACTCTCACTAGCTTGTTTTATATAAGCTAGAGCTTGTAGACTCTTTCTTTTAACCCTGTTTAGAGCAAGGGTTTGGTAAGTGCACTTTTTAAATTTTTGTTACTGTAGCATTGCTTATTATAGCTTATCTCTGCTTATTTTCTGCTTATTTATGTTTATTTGTGATGTTGATTGCTTATTTATGCCTGCTTATAGCTTAGATATCATTAGTTTAAGTTTTCTTAAAATTTGTCTATTTTAGCTTAAAAAGTAGCATAACCTGTTCTAGCTTATTTAAGTGCTTATTGCTTGTTGAAATTTGCTTAAAATTGTTTGTTTAACTTATTTAACATCTGGTTTTTAAAAGTTATAGCTTAATTCACCCTTAATCAAATTTTTATTTGAAAACTGTCATTTAAAAGAGTGTTTGGCACAAGGTGTCAAACGGGTCAAATTGGTTTTAAAATAGTTTGGGTCATTTGGCCAACTTTGTCAAGGGATTTTTAAGTCTTAATAAGCTGTTTTTACAAGTTTTTTAGTTTAAATGTTTGATTTTAAGCTTTTTCTATAAGTGGTATAAAACTGTTGGACTCAAAACAGTTTTATATAGCTTATTGGCTTAAGCATTGTTTAGCTGCTTATTTTTGTGTTTTTCATGCATGTTTAGGTGTCAAAAATTGAGTAGTATAAGTTTCCCTTTGGTTTGACTCAAAATTGTCAACTCTTCATGAGTCATTTTTTTAGTCAAAAGTTCAAATTTTCATATCTAAATACCAGATAGTAAAAGTAGTTTGTAGCTTATGAAAATGTGTGCACAAGCTCACTAGGAGCTTCACTCCATCTGTTTTTAGCTAACTTTTCATTTTAAGCTTATTTGATAACTTATTTATAAGCCTACTTTTTGTCCCTTTAAAACTGTCAACTAGGTGCCCTAGTGCAAAAGCCCCTTTTCAGTCCTTCTTTTTAGTGCTTATTTTTGCTTCAAGTTTTAATCTTATTGATTTTTTAGGAAGCCTATAAGCTACTCTTTAAGCTCCTATAAGCCAGAAAGCCAAAAACCACTTTAAGGGCTTAAAAATAAGCCCTAAAGGTGCCCCTTGGCCTGTTTGTCTGCCAATTTTGTGCTTATAGCTTATTTGCCTTTTATGGCTTATCTGTCTGTGACGTTGCTTATTTTGTGTTTTGTCCCTGTCTTATTAATTAGGTTCTGATTTTTTCCCATTTCCAATAGCTTATTTTGTCCCTTTAAGAGTACTATAGTTTAAGCACTCTTTTGCCTTAGTTTAATATAGTTAAGTCTGCTAGCTTGTTGATTGCTTATTATAGCTTATTTGCTTATTGCATTAGCTTATTTAGGGTTAGTTTAGCTTATTAGGTTTGTCTAAGCATGTTCTAGCTTATTTGGTTTTGTTTTAAGCTTATTTGCTTCTTAGTATAAAACTTTAAGTGTTTTTACCATTTCTAGCTTTTATGCCTGTTCTAGCTTATTTTCCTTGCTTATTTTTGGTTGCATTGGCTTATTATGATTAGAGAACTATATGTTTTTGCTGATCCTTGATTAGCTCAGCTTATTTGCCCCTTACTTAGTTAACAGTTAAGCATTTTGTAGTCTTAGTGTAAATTAGCAAACTGCCATCTTATTTAGCTTATTTCGTGCTTATTTATTAGTTATAAAATTTTTTGTCTTTTTTAAAGTTGCTTATTTTTAGATTATTTAAAAAGTTGTAAAAAAAATGAGAAATAAAAACGTTGGGATTAGGGGAGGCCCCAAGTGAGCAATACTCGAACTTGGGTCCGTCTCAACCCCCTCAACCAACGTTCTATAACACACACTCACTACCGGTATGCTACAATAGCTCATCCGGTAGCGAGTTGCATAATTTATTTTATATAGGCCTTTTAGCCCATTAAGCCCATAAGCTGTTTTCAGCTTATTTCAGCTTATTTATAAGCCCACTTTTCTAGCTCTTATTTTTCATAGAACCAGCTCACCTAAATCCACTTTTCTGTATTTTTTTTTACATTTTTATAAAATTGTTTACTATTTTTTATCATTTATTTTCTTTAAAACAGTTTTTAATCATTAAAAATTAAATAAAAATCAAAAAAATATTTTTCTTTTTTAGAAAATTTTCTTTTGTCATATTACACTTAGGAAAAATAGAAAACCTTTTTAAGGTAATTTTTGTAAAATTTTGTTTTTTAAAGAGCGGGATTCGTTCCCGTGCTCGTTTTTCGTATTTTCTAGCTCAATTTAGCTCCGTTTTCATTCTAGTTTTCTTTAAACTTCCTTTTTAGTCAATTTAAGTCCATTAAAAGTGAAAAAATCAATTTAGGCTTAATTTTGAAAAATTAGGGTTTTTAGTGTGTCGTTTTAGCTTCCCGTTTTCATTTTTAGTATAATTTATGTAATTTTCTCGTTTTTTAAGTGTAATTACTTTATTTTTTCCGTAGATTTAGAATCCAATCCAAATCTTGTTCGATTCAATCATCAAATGTCAATCCAACTCTCGACTTTCCAATTCACTCTTCGTTGGGGATAAACGACCCGGGAATATTCTATACTACTTCCGGTTTCATTGATTTTCTTGATAATTATCCTTATTATATATTTATAAGTATTATATATTTATTTATATAAAAAGGGTTAATTAACTTGAAACCAATCAATTTTTGGCGCCGCTGCCGGGGAGGAGTGAAAGCGTTTGTCGTTTCGAAGTTTGATTATTTGTGCTTGAAGATTGTGAATATTTACTTTTTATTATTATAAAAATCTAAAAAAAAAAACCAAAAGATAAAAACACTGTCTTTAATTTATCAAAAAATCACAAGTTGGTAAAAGAACACCAACATATAATACTTTCAACTGAAGTATTATCCATTAATAAATTCCTGAACCAAAGAATCAAAAACTTACCATTTGTGTCACTTGCGAGATTACGTTCACCTTTTAAAAGATAAACAAACTCAAAAGGTAAAAGCGGTTGTTCCTAGGAACTACGACCCTAAAGGAAAAAGTTTTTAATAGCTTACCGTTTTCCTATTCCCCGCTCCTTTTGTGCGTTTTTCTTTTCGAAGAGTTTACCTGAGAACTTGTTGAATATTAGGTTTCAAGTTGTCCTTATTTCGTATGTCCTTTATTTAAAATAAATTGTGAATACATTGTTGAAAAACCAAAAAAACAAAAAAATTAGTGTAAATTTTCTTTTTATATTTTAAGTGCATGCGCACACAGTCGCTCTCAATCTCGTAATCTTAAACCGTCCACACAAGACCGCCACCGAATTTTTGTTGAACCATTTAATCTTGAAGAACCAATTGAAAATCCAGCTCCTCCCGTAGTTACGATGGACGATAATCGTACTATGGCTCAATTGCTCGAAGCACCCACCGAGGGTTACGAGGATGCCATCGTTGTGCCCGAGATCACCGCGGACAACTTTGAGCTTAAGCACGGTTTGCTTACCCTCGTTCAAAACAAGCAATTCTTTGGACATGACAAAGAAGACCCTCATGCTCACATCCGTTATTTCAACAAGATCACTTCTACGATGAAGTTCCCGAACGTCCCGAGTACGTCGGTAAAGCTTATGCTTTTCCTATTTTCCCTCGAGGGGGCCGCCCGGATTTGGCTTGAGAAAGAACCCCCTCGATCGATTCTAACATGGGATGATCTTGTTTCAAAATTCATCAACAAATTCTTCCCTCCTTCTAAAACAACAAATCTTCGAAATGAAATCACGAGATTTCAACAAAGATTTGATGAGACGTTTTATGAGGCATGGGACCGATTCAACGATCTTCTTCGGGCATGTCCACATCATGGATTTTTAGAATTGCATCAACTCGATACATTCTACAATGCCTTGAACTTAATGATCAAAATTTGTTAAATTCGCCGCGGTGGAAACTTTTTGGATAAAATGCCCCGTGATTGCTTAAGAATCATTGAAAGCAAATCCAAATTCGTAATATTCCATAACAAACACCGGTGCTCAAAAGTGAGTTCGAGCTCTTCTACCCCCGGTATTTCTTCCGATGTTGCCGAATTGAAAGATATGGTGAAAGCTTTACTTCTTGATAAGAAATCCCAAGCTCCCACTCCCGTGAAAGCGGTTTAAGGAAAAGTTGTATTACTTTGTGGTGTGTACCATATCCGTATCGAAATTGTCCCCGCCAACCAAATGCAACGTTTATCGAGACAATAGTTCACAAGTACTTCCTCTCAAGCCGCCGCAGCTAACTACAACCCAGGAAATACCGGTTATCGAGCCTCAATTGCTAATCAAATTTGACCTCCCGGTTTTCATCCCGTTCAAAACAATCAAGGAACTAATCAAAACTGTTACAACCAAGGAAATAATTTCAACCAAAATCGGGGGAATAATTACAACCAAAGACAAATTTATCAACCCCCGGTAAATCAACCTCCAGTTCACCAAGCTCCACCTTACCAAGCTCCGGCTCCTCAAACACAAGGTATGACAAAGACTGATTTTGAAAGCTATGTCAAAGCCAATGATGCGGTCATGAGAAACATGCAAGACCAAAATCAAAACTTGTAAAATCAAATGACCAATTTAATGGACATGCTTTCCAAATTCATGAATGTCAATACCGCTTCATTTTCAGGTTCGGGAACTCTCCCAAGTAACACCGTTACTAACCCGAAGGAGGATTTGAAAGGTATTACCACCCGAATTGGTGTTGCTTACAAAGGACCCACGATTCCTACTACTTCTTCTCCTAAAGTAGTGGAACGTGAGACCGAGGTCACAAAGGACACGATGCCTCCTACTAATAACAGAAGCACCAAAGACGTCCAACCTTCGGTTGTCCATGTCGAAAATCAATTACCAATCTCTGAGCCCGTTGTTGCTCCCGTTAGTGCTCCGATGCCTAACCCGAGAATTTCAATTCCATATCCGTCAAGAAGAAATGATGAAAGGAACCGCGAGAAAGCTAACAACCAAATTGAGAAATTCTACAAAATCTTTTAAGATATGAGTTTTGAAATTAGCTTCATCCATAGATGCCGTGGATTCTATGCCAAAATTATGCCTCGACTCCTTAAAGCCTTAATCAGAAATTAAGGAAAAATTAGTGAATGGCCTAGACCTTACCGTTGAATGAGGCATTGCTCGCGTCATATACCTAAATAAGTTACCTGAAAAACTTGGGGACCCCGGCAAGTTCCTCATTCCGTGTGATTTTCCCGGAATGGATGAGTGCTTAGCCTTGGCCGATCTTGGCGCTAGCATAAATCTCATGCCTTATTATTCGTGTGGAAAAAGCTCTCTCTTGCGGAACTTACTCTGACTTGTATGACTCTTGAACTAGCTGACCGTTCGATCACTCATCCGATCGATATCGCCAAAGATGTCTCCGTAAAAGTTGGTGTGTTCCATTTCCCGGCCGACTTTGTAGTCGTAGACTTTAATGCCGATCCTCGAGTTCCTCTAATTCTCGGGAGATCCTTCTTAAAGACCAGACGTGCTTTGATTGATGTATACCAAGGTGAATTAACTCTTCGTGTCGGCAATAAGGCCATTACTTTCAATCTTGATCAAACTTCGAGATACTCGGCTAATTATAATGATATGTCGGCAAACCGAATCGACTCATTGAAATTGCTTGGAAAGTACTCTCCAGAAGTCTGGTTTCTCTAAGTATGATCATCGAGTGGCAATCCCACTCCGGGGGGGGAGGCTATTATCCAATCGTTTCCTCTTCTACTTCTCTCCAACTCTAACTCCATTCGAGGACAGTGATTTTCATCCTTTTTAAGGAAAGCCGACTCTTTTCCTTTCTTGCTTTAGAGGATGATCCAACTTCACCAGAAGTTGATCCAACGTATTATGACACGGATGGAGATATTCTTCTCCTCGAAGCAATTCTTAATAGTGATCCCAATCAAGGAAGCTATTTGCCAGAAATTCAAAAAGATCTTAAAATCTGTGAAGCAAACAATGAAAATCTGCAGTTAAGGAGCACCATCCTGAGGTTGAACTCAAGGACTTGCCACCTCATTTAGAATATGCATTTTTGGAAGGCAACAACAAGTTGCCCGTCATAATTGCAAAAGATTTAAAGAATGAGGAAAAGGCCGCTCTGATTGAGGTTTTAAAGTCCCACAAACGAGCCATCGCTTGGAAACTCTCAGATATCAAGGGTATTGATCCAGAGTTTTATACCCACAAAATTCTCATGGAAGAGGACTACGAACCAACGGTTCAACATCAAATACGGGTAAATCCGAAAATCCATGACGTCATCAAAAAAGAGGTTGAAAAACTTCTTGACGCCGGATTAATTTATCTGATCTCTGACAGTCCATGGGTAAGCCCGGTGCACTGTGTACTGAAGAAGGGTGGCATGACCGTCGTTAAAAATGATGAAAATGATTTAATACCGACTCGATTGGTCACAGGGTGGAGAGTGTGCATTGACTATAGAAAGTTGAATGAAGCTACCCAAAGACTAAACTTTTCATTGCCCTTTATGGATCAAATTCTCGAGAACTGCGGAAATCAATACAATTTGTTTCCTCATGGCTTCTCAGGGTTATTTGCAGATTCCTATAGACCCCCAAGACAAGAAAAAGACAAACATTCACTTGCCCATATGGAACGTTCGCCTATCGTCGCATGCCTTTTGGGCTATGCAATGCACCGGGCACGTTTCAACGATGTATGATGGCAATCTTCCATGACATGATTGAAAAGACAATGGAAGTGTTTATGGATGACTTCTCAGTCTTCGGGGATTCTTTCTCCACATGCCTATCCTATTTGGAAAAAAATGTTAAAACGGTGTGAAGACACCAATTTGGTCCTAAACTGGGAGAAAAGCCATTTTATGGTGAAGGAAGGCATTGTTCTTGGACAACAAACAAATATAAAAATCTCTAAAGTCAGGAATTGAGGTCTGAACCGAGCTTAAAGGTTGACGTTACGCCAAGCTCCCACACCCCACTAGCCGTGAAGGTGTCCCGTTTATTCGAGGCATGCCGGTTTTTGACCAACGTTTCATATAAGATTTTTTAAAAATAAGCCCGCCTAATGACTCACCTGCATGAAAAAGAGCCTCCATTTTCTTTTCAAAAGATGGTATTCGAATCCTTTAATACCCTTAAAAGAAAATTGACCGAGGCTTCACCAATTTTGGATTGCTCCCCGACTGGACTTGCACCTTCAAACCATATGAGACCATTGTGTTGACGTTTTAAGCATCATTTTCAGGTGAGCTTAATGGTGCTAAGATAGAACGAAGTGGCTAGAAGAGACCTTAGGATGCTTGGAATTATTTATGCTTTCTGTTTGAATTGTTTGGTTTATGTTTTTGCATGTCATTTGTTGACGAGACCTCTTTCTCATTAATAAAGACACCATTAGGTTTTGGGTATTGTTATGACACTTTGTATCTTTGCTTTACTTTAGTTTTCATTTTAGTATTCTCTATATAGACACCATGTGTTGTGATGATATCCATTCTTGTTTACGCCTCGCGTTTCCGCCTTGGCGGGGTGTGACAGGATTCTCCTCCTTCAAGAATTCAATTTCAACGTCATTGACACAAAAAGAGCTGAAAACCTCACGACAGATCATTTATCTAGACTTGAGAATCCTCATAAGGATGTGTTAGAAAACAAGAACATAAATGAACATTTTCCTTTAGAAACTCTTGGAGTTATTTCTAGTAAAAGTACCCCATGGTTTGCTGACTATGCAAATTTCCATGCGGGGAATTTTATCATCAAAGTAATGTCAACTCACAGAAGAGAAAGTTTTTTAAGGATGTAAAACATTATTTCTGGGACGATCCCTATCTTTTTCGTACTTGTGCGGATCAAATCATTCGACGGTGTGTGCATGGGCAAGAAGCTATTGATATTCTCAAAGCTTGTCATGAAGGACCCACCGGGGGCCATCATAGTGCCAATCTCACCACTCGAAAAGTATTTGATGCCGGATTCTTTTGGCCAACCATATATCGAGATGCCCATACAATGATCAAATCTTGTGATATATGTCAAAGACAAGGCAAAATTTCACAACGAGATGAGATGCCTCAAAATGCTATCCAAGTTTGTGAAATCTTCAATGTATTGGGTATTGATTTTATGGGACCTTTTCCATCTTCAAGAGGAAATAAATACATCATCGTAGCCGTTGATTATCTTTCGAAATGGGTTGAAGCCAAAGTGATCCTCACAAATGATGCTAGAGTTGTAGTTAAGTTTTTGAAGTCTCTTTTTGCCCGATTTGGAACACCTAGAGCTATTATAAGCGATCGTGGGACCCATTTTTGTAATGATCAGTTTGCTAAAGTAATGTCTAAGTATGGGGTCACACATCGTCTAGCTACCGCTTATCACCCTCAAACGAGCGGTCAAGTGGAGGTGTCCAATCGAGGTTTAAAACGTATTCTAGAAAGGACGGTTGGAGAAAACCGTGCCTCATGGTCTGACAAATTAGATGAAGCTTTGTGGGCATTTCGTACTGCTTTTAAGACACCAATTGGTTGTACGCCTTACAAGTTAGTGTACGGAAAGTCTTGCCATTTACCTATCGAGTTAGAGCATAAAGCATATTGGGCTTTGAAACATGCTAACTTCGATCTTAAAACCGCGGGTGATCACCGTAAGCTTCAACTTAATGAACTTAATGAGCTTCGTGATCAAGCATACAAGAATTCTTTGATTTATAAGGAGAGGACAAAGAAGCTTCACGACTCAAAGATCAAAAACCGCATTTTCAATGTTGGTGATCGAGTTTTACTCTTCAACTCTCGTCTAAAGATATTCTCGGGAAAGCTTAAAACTCGTTGGTCAGGACCTTTCACCATCACCAAAGTTTTTCCATACGGAACCATTGAGTTATCTCAACCTGATGGTCCAAACTTTAAGGTGAATGGTCATCGTGTGAAGCATTACTTCAGAGGGGACTTACCACCCAAGGTAGTCCAAGATCTCCACACTCTCCCTAAGGACGAATGAATTCAGGGATCGAGTCAAGCTATATGACTCGGTGACAAAAAACAAAGAGCTTCGTGGGAGGCACCCATGACCAAAAACAAAGAGCTTCGTGGGAGGCACCCCATGCTTATCCATTTTCTATTTTCTTTCTTATTTCTAATGTGTTGTGTGAAGGCTTGTACTCTTCTGATTCCTGTTGTGTTTGTACTTGTGATTGTTTGCAAGATTTACCCAAATTTTTTGAAGACTCTCATGTTCGGTGTTTTGTCCTGGTCCACTCGAGCTTCCTAGCCTTTTCTTGCAATTAGTTTGGGGAAATACGAAATCCTAAAGATTATTATCGTCTAACATTTATCTTATAGCACACTTAATAAACGGCTAAAGTTTTTTGTGATACTTTCTTCATGTTTGAGTTATGCATTCGACCTTTTTGAGTTCTAGTATGCGGTTTTTATGTCTTAGGCTAGGAAACATTGAGGACAATGTTTGATTTTAGTATGGGGTAGTATATCTTCGATATGATCTTACCTAATTTTACCGTTGTTCTCACGTACCCCGTTTTCCCACCAAAATTTTTAAAAATTTTAAAATTTTCAAAAATAAAATAAGTGTTTTTGTCACAATTTTGACTTTTCTGCTAGGTAGAATAAGAGTAAATTTTGACCCGATCGAGTGTATTGAGCTCTAGCTTGTTTCTTAACTTTTAGGCTAAGCGTTCGCGATTTTCGCGAAGAACAGAAAATGATAGAGTTAATTATGAGTAGGATGCTAAACAAGGATTAGTTGGAAATCTTAAGAGCTCATGTGTGTAATTTGTCGCTTTTTCTCCCATAAGCTTTTAATCGGATTAATATACGTGCTGTTTTTGGAGATTAAACTTAAATCAACAATTTTATGTGAAAACACATATCCTTTTTATATCAAAATTGACCCTAAAAAGATAAAATTGTGCTTAAAATGCTTTTATATTGCTTGTTTTGTCTTTATGATTGTGTAGGTACGGATATTGCAAAAATCTCAAGAAAACGGTCAAAGCCGGACAAACACGGACACGGGAAAGGAAAGAGAATACAAGAGCCGAGAGAATACTATCAAAGGTCAACAAAAGTCAACCCTTGGTAAACCAAAGTCAACCACAAGAAGACAAAAATTCCAAAAATTCCCAAATCAAGTCCCTCAAATAAATCCAAATTGCAAAAATAGTCCCTAAACCCTAACGGTGTTAACTCTTTTTATTATAAGAGTTAACACCCGTTAACCTTTTTATAAAACCAAGCCCGAAGCCCAAAACCATAACTCTTGGCCCAACTTTTATATAAGCCCAAAGTTAAAACGTATAACCTCGGGTCAATGAAATCAAACGCACCTTTTATAAAAAGTAAATGCGGGAAAGGCAGTTGTTACTATTCACCTTCTCCCCTATTTTACCTCGAGTTTAAAACAAAGGGCAAATGCAAATTGACTATGTGGCTTTACAATTCAAGTGCCAAGGTCCAACATGGCAGATTTATACGTCATTAAGGTCTCTCATTGGTGGAAACCCAAAAGGAAGGACACGCGTACAATGAAGGAAACACACCAAGGACTAGTATTTTGCACTAAAAGGCTTGAAAAAGAAGCACAATGGCTCTGACACACGGAATGCCACGCTGGCAATCCGTGTGCTCACCAAAGTGATCCAACGGCTTAAGATAGAGATCTAATGATTGGTTAGATTGAAGGGACAGGATCCAAGGGAGTGTATACCTGACTTAGGGGCCTAGAAGCATCCTTTCAGCACCATAAATACAAGTTGTCACTCAGACACAAGGGGCATCATCTTCTATATCTAGTTTTAGCTTTAAAAATTTCTAGTTAAATTGTAATTTTCATAAATTAGCTTATGTAGTTTTAATTCAGTTTTTAAAAGCTTATTGTAATCTCAGTTTCAACATATTGTAATCAGTTTTCTAGTTAATAAAATCATAAGTTTTATTTTAATAATCTGTCATAAGCTCTTTACTCTCAAATGTTGTTGCTACTGTTTCATAAGCTCCTAATAAGCTCATACAAGCTCTTTGAGTCTCTAAGCTCAAATTGAGCTATTAATAAGCTCTTAATATACTTAAATCTAAAAATCAACTTAATACCTTGGCTTATTGGATTTTAAGCTTTTTGGAAGATGAGCTAACCATGGAAGAGCTCATAAAGACTTTTACTGGCTTATTCTCAATAAGTTAGAGCTTGTAGACAGCTCAATTGAGCCTTTTATTGCCTTTGTTTAGCTAAGGCCTTTGTAAGTTTTCCTTATCCTTTCTGTCTTTAAATTCTTAGTCTAGATTTGCTTATTCTGCTTATTTTCTAGCTTATTTGTGCTTAATACTGTTTCATTGAGCTTATTGATAATATTTGATCATCTGTTTTTAGCTTTTGTAGTTTAGATCTTAGTTTTTCATATTTTGTCTTAAAAATCATTAAAAATCCAAAAAATATTTAGCATAATGAGTAGTTGTTAGATTCTAGCTTATTTGATTGTTAGTATAGGCTCATAAGATCTGTTTTTGGCTATTTGTTATCTGGTATTGAAGTTCTAATCATTAAATTTGTTTTTCAAAAGCTTAAATGGAATTTAAGACTTTTAAAGGGGTGTTTGGGACAACAGCACTAACCACAAGTTAGTGCTGTTTGTGACCACTTAGTCTCTTATAGTTTATTTAAATCTCTCATTTAAACTGTTTTGAATAAGATTTATAAGTTAGATTAGCTTTAAATTAGTTTTCATTAGTTGGTTTATTAATAGTTTAAATCTGTTAAGGTTCTTTTGCATTAATAGCTCAATTCAGTTCTAGCTTTTGTAATTGCTTAATTTGTATTTAGATAAGTGTTAAAATAGAGTAGAAAGAAGGTTAATAGGTCTGCATTGAAGGTTTTTAGATTTGGTCTATGTGCATGTCAACTGCATCAGCAGTGTTAAAAAGATAAAAGTCATTTTCTAGCTTAATTTGCAGTAGGTTAAAATAGGAGTTAGGATTTAACTTTCAGCATAAAAGTAGCTTATATATCATAGTTTACAAGTTTGCAATTAGTTTTAAAATTCTAGCTTATTTTGTCATCTAAATTTAAGCTGCAAAATTGCCTTTTGTCTTTTCATTTCCAAAGAAAAACTCAGCATGATCTAAGCCTTAGGTCTGTTTTCAAAATGTTTTTGTAATAAGCAATTGAGTTTCAAAAGTTGATTTTGGAAGCTTATTAGTTATAGAATAAGCTTGCATAAGCCATTTCCCCACAAGGATCCAAGAGCTTACCTAAAAATAAGCTCAAAGATCCTTGTAGGGACTGTTTGGGACTCAGGTTTTAACAAATGCTTATTTCAGTTTTTATAGCTTATTTTCTTAAACTTTTGCTTAATTTGTTCTTTAGTTTGCTTAATATGTTAGTTTAATTTAGTATTGAGCTTATTAAGTTAGTAGTGTTAGCTTATTAGCTTTTTCATTAGAAATCCAAAAATACCAAGAGTAGCCTGTAGCTTTTTCTTAGTGCTTTTTAGTTGCTTAATTAGATTTCAAAATGTGTTTAGCTTATTGTTTTAAGTAGATTTTTAGCTGTATTTTAAGAAAGTATTAAGCTCTTAGTTGTAAGGATCCATTTTAGTGCTTAAAATTAAGCTCAAAACAGTCCCTAAGGACTGTTTGGTTATTAGTTTTAATACTAGAGCTTATTTAGTCTTCTAGCTTATTGCTTGCTTATTCCTAGTTCTGTTTAGCTCATTAGCTTAGGTTTAGCATATAATAGCTTATTTAGTCTTAACTTTAGCTTATTTAGTCTTCTAGCTTATATAGTTTTAGAAAAAGATCCAAAAAAATAATGAAGTTAAGTGTTTCTGTCTAGTTTTAAGTTGTTTAACAGCTTATTTAGGGCTTTTCATAAAACATTTCTTTTATTAAAATTGCTTATTTTTAGGTGCTTAATAACTTTGCTTTTATAAGTTTTCCAAAAAAATAAAAAAGGGGAAGGTGGAAATCGGGGGTGAGCAAGACTCGAACCCCCGACCTCAACACCCTCTACCCTTTTATAACACACACCACACACTCCACTACCAACGCGCCCTGGGGACTTTTTCATTAAACCTTTGCAAAATTTAATACTTATACACGTTTTAGCCCATTTTGCCTATAAGCTGTTTTTAGCTTATTACACAGCTTATTCGATAAGCTGTGTAATCAAGCTTATTTTTCCTAGGTTCTAATTAGTTCAAGCTATTTTTTGTATTTTTTCTAGAATTTTTATAATTAGTTTAGTATTTTTAAACATTTATTTTTATTAAAAACTTTAAAAAATCATAAAAAATAGAAAAATAATCAAAAAAATATAAATCTTTTTTAGAAAATTTTATTTTATCATAAAGTTTCTAGGAAAATTAGTTTTGCCTTCGTAGGGTTTAATTTGCAAAATTTCGATTTTTAAAGAACGGGATTCGTTCCCGTTCTCATTTTTCGTGTTTTAAAGCTCATTTCAACTCCGTTTTTGTTCTAGTTTTCTTTAAACTTACTTTTTAGTCAATTAGAGTCCATTTAAAAAGAAAAATTTGGACACTTTTTGTGATTTTTGTTCTGTGATCCTAAAAGTTATCAATGAATAATGAAAACAATACATTATGTCATACATGAATAAGTTGTAAGTTGTAAATTAAAAAAAAAATAGAAAAAGTTTTGAAAAATAGGAAAATGGGGTATTTTAAAGCTTGTGATTTCTTAACTCTCCCCATAAAGACTTTGCTACTTTTCAAATGATTAGTTTGGGGAATTTTTGAGGTATTTGGTTTTAGAGCCATATTAAATTGCTGTGATGACAGGCAATCACTTAGTTTGGGAAATTTTGATATGTGAAGAAATATCACATATCCTTTTTATATCAAAAATGGCCCTAAATGAACAAATTGTGCAAATTATGCTTGTATATTGCTTGTTTTGTCATTTGTGATGTGTAGGTACGGATATTACAAAAATCACAAGAAAACGGTCACACCACCCCCTCAATCCCCCGTCCCCAACCTAATCCACTATTCCCCCAAAAGACAAACACAAACACGGGAACGGATAGAGTGCACAAGAGCCGGAAGTTTCTAGCAAAAGGTCAACAAAGTCAACCTTGGTCAACAATTGTCATCTCACAAAAAGACAAAACCCTCAAAATACCCAAATGAGCCTTAATGTTAAACCAAATTCACAATAAGTACTTAAAACCCTAACACTGTTAGTCTTTTTATTATAAAGACTAACGGTCGTTATCCCTTAATAACTAAACCTTTTAAACCAAGCCCGAGCCCAAATAATAAACCGGTGGCCCATTTCTTTTTTTATAAAAGCCCATGTCAACGTCCTAAACCCCTCAGTCAAACACAAACATATAACAATTGGGGGGCATTAAAAACAGTTTTCACTGTTCACCGTCTCCCCTAATTCACCCTTCTCATTTTAACTCAATTAAAATCCAATTAACCCACTCCTTTCACTTGGCCACAAGATGCTTAATACCAAGCTACACCTCAGCAAAACGAAACGTCACCAAAGGATTGTGATTGGTCAAGACTCCAACAAGAATGACACGCGGGATTTTGAACAAACACACCTTGATGGGAAATTTTACACTAAAAGCAAGCCAAAAGAAGCACAAGGCTCTGACACAAGGAATGCCACGCTGGCAATCCGTGTGATCACATCTTTGATCCAACGGTGAAGGCAGGGCATCTAATGATTGGCAAGGATTCAAGGGTTAAGATCAAATCCAAGAGGAGCGTGTGAAAAAGACCTAGAAGCTTCTCTCTCTGCCTATATAAAGAGCTCCTCACTCACTCACAAAGGATATCTAGGAGTAGTTTTTAGTGTAGCTTAGTGTAATTTTTAGTGTAACTTTTATAAATGTAATTTTTAGCTTATCGTTTTTTAATCAATGTAACTTTCCATTACAAAGCTTGTAATCAGTTTTAATATCAATTAAAAGTTTAGTTTTCATATTGTGCACTTGTTAAATCCTGTTTTCTTTTAAATGAATTATGGTTTAATAAGCTCTTTTAAGCTCTCTAAAGTTCAATAAGCTGTCATTTTAACTCATAAGCTAGATATACTCTCATTTAAGCTCTTAAAAGCTAAAATGAGCTTATTGTTACTCAAATTCACTCCCAAAATTACCTCAGCTTAAATTTGGAAGGGAAACCAGACATGGATGGGTTTCCAGGACCTCACTAGCTTATCTATGATAAGCTAGAGCTTGTTGATTAGCTCATAAGAGCATTTGATAAGCCTTGTTTGTGCAAAGGCCTTTGTAAGTCTTCATTTTCCTTTTCTAGCTTTAAAACTGCAAATTAGTTTAATATTGCTTATTTACTGCTTATTGCTGTTTAGTTTTGCTTAATAGTGCTTATTATAGTTGTTATGTTCTTATGATGTTTGATTGATAGTTTAAAATCTTAGTTGCACTTATTTGTTATAAAACAGCCAAAAATACCAAAAATATTAGCATAGTCTTGTAGCTTATTAATTCTGCTTAATCAGTTGCTTAAATCTGTTCATTAGGTTTGTTATAAGCTTGATATAATCTGGTATTTGAGTTTCAAAACTGATCTCTTAATTTTATAAGCTAAAAATGAGATTTCACATTTTAAAGGGGTGTTTGGTTCAGGCAGTATTAACTTAAGTTAGTACTGCCCTTAGCCATTTGGCCTTATAAATTGAGTTTCAATCTCAAAGTTAAGCTTATAAGATTAGGTTTTGAAGTTCTTCTAACACACACACCTCTCACCAACGTGCCCTTGGGACTTTTACGTCCAAGTTTGCAAACACAATTGTTTTACCACCTTTTTGAGTTTTTTTTATCATAAGCACTTCGAGTGCTTATTTCTTTTTTCCTGGCTTATTCTTTTTAGTTTATTTGTAGGACTTATTTTTCCTGCACTTTTAGTTTTAAGTTTTGACTCTTAGGGTGTCAAATGCATCAGGATAGTTAAATAGCCTAATAGCCAATTTCTAGCTTAGATTTCAGAGAGTAAAAGTAGGTTTTAAGTTTTCAAATTTTGTTCACAAGTAGATTTTAGGTAATAGTAGATCTATTTCAGCTTAATTTGCTTTTAAAAGTCCATTTGGTTATCTGTTTTTAAGCTCAAAATAAGCAATTTGTCTTTTTAAAACTAAAAATGTACTTAGCTCCTACTGAGTAAATTAAGCAGTTTTCAAATAGATTTTTCAATAAGCAAATGAATTTCAAAATGCTTTTCAAAAGAAGTTTTAGAGAGCTTTTTGGCCAGGGTTTAAGATAGAATAAGCAAAAAGTCCATAAGGATCTGTTAGCTTATTGAAAAATAAGCTCAAAAGTGCCCTTAAGGCTTGCTTGGTTAGCAGTTTATACCAAAGAGCTTATTTGTGTTTTTTTAGCTTATAGTTTAAGTTTTAGTTTAGTTGCTGTTTAAAATAGCTTATTAGGTTGGTTCCTAGTAGTTCATAGCTTAATAGAGTCTAGCTTTAGCTTATTTTATCTTTTCTTAAAAATCCAAAAACATAGGTGAAAGTTAAAAGAAGATTTTCATTCAGCTTTTTAATTGCTTAATTGAGTTTCAAATTAGTTTTTGATTAAAGTTTTAGATAGTCTTTTAGATAAGCTTTAAGTTGGTGTAGAGCTTATTCCCATAAGAATCCATTAGCTAATTGGAAATTAAGCTCAAAGGTGTCATATCTGTCTGTTTGGTTTACAGAATTGTCCATAGTGCTTTTTCAGCTTATTTGGTCAAGACTAGCTTATTAGTGTAGTTTCAGGTCACTTATAGCTTATTTAGTCCTAGTGTAGATTATTTTAGTTTTTAGCTTATTTAGTTTTGTTTAAAAGTAAAAAAATGGCTAAGTGTAGTTTGTCTGATTTTTAAGCTGTTTCTAGCTTATTAGTGACTTTTAGAAAAGTTGTTTTCACAAAAATAGCTTACTATAAGCTGTTTTACAACTTTGCTTTTTAGGTTTTTGCAAAAAAATAAAAAGGGGAAACCAAGGAAGTCGGGGGTGAGCAAGACTCGAACCCCCGACCTCAACTTAGCCTCTACCCTTTATAAGCCTCAACACACACACCCCTCACCAACGTGCCCTTGGGACTTTTACGTCCAACTTTGCAAATATAATCCTTTTAACCCTTTTTTGAGTTTTTAGTATAATAAGCATTTCGAATGCTTATTTGATTTTTCCCGGCTTATTTAGTTTAGCATTTTAGGATTTCTTATTTTTCTTACAACCTGCTTATCATAAGCTATTTTTAGAAAAAAATTAGGATTTTTAGCTTAAAGTTTTATATTTTTCGTGAATTAATTTTGTTATAAACTTTAAAAAATCATAAAAAATAGAAAAATAATCAAAAAAATAATTTTCTTTTTTATAAAATTTTCTTTTATCATATTCTAGGCTTAGGTTGAAATTTACTTCCGTAGGGTTAATATTTCGAAAGTTCAATTTTTAAAGAACGGGATTCGATCCCCGTTCTCGTTTTCTTCGTTTTTAGCTCAAATTACTCTCGGTTTAGAATTTCCTTAGCTTTTTTACTTTTAAATAGTCATTTAGGATTAGAAAAAGTTTAGAAAAGTATTTAGGGTTTAATTTTAGTATTCTAGCTTATTTGTCGTGTTTACTTTATTTCCCGTTATCGTTTTTTCGTATTTAGGTTTAATTGTCCCTTTATTTGCTCAAATAAGTTATTAATGTGATTTAGCAAAATAAATCCAAAAAGTTTGAACCAATTTCAAGTCATTGTCCAAATAACAAACATATCACAATATTTCATAAGTCTTTGGGAAAACGACCCAGTAATCACTTACCGGTTAAACGTGTAGTATTTTTGTAAGATTTTTCCTACTACCTTTGTCCTCAAGGGTAGTTTTGGAATTTTCTATACTTTGGATATTATTACGTATATATAACTTTGTTAACACCACGGATTCAAAGCATCAATGGAAAGAAATACATTCTGGTGATCGTTGACGACTATTCTCGATACACTTGGACTCTCTTTCTAAGAACCAAGGATGAAACACCAGAAGTACTTAAAGACTATCTCAAGATGATTCAACCCAATCTTCAAGCTCAAGTGATTACCGTTAGAACTGACAGAGTCACAGAGTTCTTAAACAAAATACTTTATGCTTATTTTAAAGAAGAAGGCATTGAACATCAAACTTCTACTCCTCAAACCACGTGAACAGAATGTGTTGTCGACAGACGAAACCGTACTCTCATTGATTGGCTGCTCGCAGGTGCTTCGGCCTTTTAAACTCCTTTATTCTTTTGGGGGTGAAGCATAGGCACCACATGATAACCACCAAAATAGATCTCTCATCATCCCCAGACACGAAAAGACACCATATCACATCATTAATGGCCGAAAACCTTCTCTTAAACACCTTCACATCTTTGGTTGCACTTGTTACATAACCCGAGATGGTGAAAACCTCGACAAGATAAAAGAAAAAGGGGATCCGTGCATTTTGGTGGGATATTCTACACAGTCAAAGGGATATAGATTCTTCAACTTTGATAAAATCAAAGAATTGTCAAAGGCGTCCGATTATGACAACTCTGGCCCCGCGCCCTAGTTATAAAATCCGAGTTATAAACGAACCGATATGACATTTGAACATAACAGTTTAAGCCTCGGAATTCAAGACCCCATCAATTAACCTTCAAGTTCAACGCTGGTTCCAAATGGTTCTACTTTAGTAAATGCAACAGCTACGTTACTACAAGAGTTGGATCTTTTATTCAGTCCGTTGTATGATGAATTCTTCATTGCAGGTACTTCAAGTGTCCCCAAGTCTTCTTCTCCCTCTGATAATTCTTAACAACAAGACACACATCCTACAACAAATGCTCAATCTATAATAGCACCAATCACTCCAACTGTAACTGTCACTACTGAGGAAAACAACACTGATATTCAAGCAGAAATTCAAGAAAAATATGTACAAATTGTTGAGAACAAGTTCTACAATATCTTGAGTACACTAGTACGTGAAGATTTAGAGTAATCTACTCGCTATGTTGATTCGTCAAACATGCATACATTCTACCAATGTCATCAATCTGAACACCGATGGACCAAAGATCATCCGGTAGAACAAGTTTGTGAAAATCCATCAAAGCCAGTGCAAACAAGAAGACAACTTGCTATAGATCCTGAAATGTGTATGTTCACGCTCACCGTGAGTACTACTGAACCGAAAAACATTAAGGAGGCAATGTCTGATTTCGTATGGCTCGAGGCAATGCAGCTGGAGCTTCATCAGTTTGACAGACTCCGAGTCTGGGAACTCATCGACAAACCCTTTGGAAAGAATGTCATCAAACTAAAGTGGTTATGAAAGAACAAAAAAGATGAAGACAATACTGTAATTCGCAATAAGGCATGACTTGTAGCTAAGGGGTATGCTCAGGAAGAGGGTATCAATTTCGAGTAATCCTTTGCTCTAGTTGCTCGCTTGGAAGCTGTTTGGATTTTCGTTGCCTACGCTGCAAACAAATCTTTTCCAATCTACCAGATGGACGTGAAAATGGCTTTTCTTAATGGTCGACTAAAGGATGAGGTTTATATTGCTCAGCCAGATGGGTTCATTGATCCTGACCATCCAGAGAAAGTTTACCGTTTAAGGAAAGCTCTATATGGATTAAAGCAAGCTCCAAGAGCCTGATATGATGAACTCTCAAATTTCCTAATGTCTAAAGGCTTTAACAAAGGTACTATTGATCCTACTTTATTCATGATAAGATACGGGGAGGACATTATAATTGTGTAAATTTACGTCGATGACATTATTTTCGGGTTTACAAACCCAAATTTTTCTAAAAGATTTTGAAAATTACTGCACATAGATTTGAGATGTCCTTTTAATGGGGGAAATAAATACTTTTTAGTACTTTATAATCCACCAATCCCTGAAGGTAGATCTTTATCCAAGCCAGCCAAGTACGGCTTTAGAAAATCTGAAAAATATGTATGGATAAAAGTAACATCCTTGGTACACATTGGCAACTAAACCAAAACTGGATGCAGGACTAGATTGGATTACCCGTTGATCAGATCACTATATCATAGTATGATCGGGGCACTCTGTATCTAACTTCTAGTAGACCTGACATAGTGCAAGCAATATGCTATTGTGCACGTTATCAAGCAAAACCAACAGAAAAGCACCTCAAAGAGGTTAAAAGATCTTCGATACCTAAAGGCCCATCAATATGGGACTCCTGGTATTTAAAAGGATTCTGGTATCGAACTAACAGCTTTTTTTAGATGTTGATCATGTCGATGTCTTGATACACGTAAAAGCAATAAAGAGTTTGGGGGAAATAGACATCTGAGAATACAATTCCTAGATGATTAGCTAGTCACTATATGTCAAAGAAGCATGACTGCACTGCAGATTGTCATCATCAAATAGAGTAAATGTTGCCGTTTCTCAAGTTATAGCTTCAAGTAATGTGGATGAGGTACACAGGCTTAAGGATTATGGCTTTGATTACAACAAAATACCATTGTACTAAGAATCTCATCAACCATCAGCAATATCTTGCAACCCCGTGCAACACTAATGCCCATACCAAGCACGTAGAATGTCACTACCACTTCATAAAGGAATACGTTCAACGTGGTATAATTGAATTGCACTTTGTCATAACTGAATAGCAATTGGCTGACATGTTTACTAAAGCCCTTCCCAATGAATGGTTTTAGTATCTTGTCAGACGAATTGGTATGAGATGTTTGACTCCAGCAGAACTGGAGGTTCTTGCAAATGAGACTGCTTGATATTTCATCATAACAACCAACTTGTATTTATTTTTTGGAAAAAAGCAAAATACAAAAATATAAAATCTCAAAAAGCAAATACAAAATCAGAAAATCAAGAATTCCAAAAAGAATCTTCTCGACATGTCTCTTGGAATTGATAACATTTACGTACCTAGAAATGTCGATTAACATTGACATAGGTGTGGAAATGAAGTTCGAGCAAGAGTTCAAACGTTGCAAATCAGTACATAACCCGGACTTCAAATAAAGGAAAGTTTATCAATAAAGATAACTTATCCTAACAACGAGAAAATCAAATTTTATCGGTCTTGAGCTGTTCTTACAAGACATTTAAAGTTTTGAGCTTAAGAAAAGGAAAGTGTACGCATAAGGGCACTTACCCTTAACGTTAGAAGAGAAGTCTTCTAACATGTGGTTTTTCAAAGAGTTGAACACAATTTTTTAAGAATTTCTCAATGACAATTCAAAATCTTTCAAAATTGTGTGTTCAACACTCCATCCCTCACAAAGCTTTAAAAGACGACAATATTTCGATTGGTTCTATTTTTTAGGAGGAGTTTTTCGAAAAAAAAGTTTTAATATTTTTGAATACATCATCACATGACAATTTTTATGTATTCAAAACATTAACTAAAGTCTCTTAATAACAAATCAGTATTAATAATGACAACTTACTATAGATTGTTTAGTATAGGATGATTAAGTGTTTGAGCATAATTTTTCAAGAATTCTTCAATGACAATTCATAATCTTTCAAATTGTATGCTCAACACTGCCTCTACCTTAATTTTATATTCATTTTACAACTTGGTATCATTTTTTTAGTGGCAAACATATGTAAAATTGATGGGGAGCAAGAAGTTAATGTTCCACGTAATTCATGCTAAAACACATCTATCCCTTTGAATTTTTAAGACAAATTTTAATCACTTGGCATTTCAAAACTAAATGACTTAAGGTCTAAAATAAGGGGAGAAATGTGATTAAAATGCGATCTAGAAATAATAGTTATCTAAAGCACTCTTAATGCATAACTCTTTCCTCAATGTGCAAAACAATTATTGAATATCGATGCACAAGGTGTAGAGGTTCATTTTCAAAAGGAATGAAACTCTTCAAAGTGTTAAATGTATTGAGATTATATCAAACACTTTATGAGATTGATTTTTATAACATGGATTGTGGTTACGATCAAATACCCAACAACCTATTAATTTTATGACGATTCTGAAGTCATAAGGTGGTTAGGTTAGGTATTAGTCCTATGATCCAACCAGAACCAGGAGGATCTACCCAAAGACAATCCATAGTTAGAAATGGCAGTCCTTAGGTATGATTGGAGATGAACGAGAACATGAATAATGCCAAATAAGGTTGAGCTAACACCAGAACAATCATAACAAGGTGTTAGTAATGACGTCTTGGTAAGCATTGAAGGGGTTGAAGAATGAAAAAGAAATGAATGGATAAAAGGTGAAAACAAAGTAGCCCTCCACACAACTTAGGCAGAAACCGAGTCAATACATATGCTAGCAGTTTTCACAAAGATGAATTCTGGTATTGAAGACAAGACATCATGGACCCAGTGATACACTACACAACCCTTCCCAGCCATTTAAGTTTCTCTCAAAAGATACGTGTCTCATTTGTCATGGAGATACGCACGAATTCTATTGACTTTCTCACTCCGAGTTAGTTGATATAGAATAGGTGGCAGTCTAATCTAGCCTCCGATTACTAAAACCAAAACACACTAATCAAGTCTAGTGCTAAGAGATCAACAAATAAATCTCACTAGGACACATTTCATGACAAACACCATTAAGTTCACAAGCTGTTAACAAGAGTCCTACGCATTATCCTTATGATTATGCCAGAACATCATAGTGATACTTTTTAGTATTCACAGTGACGATGGAAATCCTTCCAGAGCCAACATCAAACAAGCTCTACGGTAGGTGACTTGTAAGATTCTATATGAATTAAACTTGTGACAACTAGATATCGATTTCGGTCCAGTAAATGAATTGACGACTCAATTAGAAAGATAGTAACTATCTGATTCACTCTTATCGGTTTGTCTACTTTGAGACATGTTCGTAATGAGACAAGCATGGTACGTAAATCTAATGCATCTGCTTTTTTTATAGGATCAACACTTTGAGCTGGAAACCATTCAAGGAGATTCTTCTTAAATTGAATCTACCTGATCATAGGTATAGTATTTATACTGTAAAATGGTCCTCGCAGAACCGAAGGTTAATGTAACCGAACCATGACGAATGACAAAGCCTAAGTATTCATAGGTACAATATTCATCCATATATGTTTATCACTAACATTAAAATGTAGGTACTGACAACGGTGTTACAACCTCATTCCAGCAGAGTCGGATTCATTACCACATGCTCATAATCAAGCTTTAAAGATATACATTTTGGCATCAAGATTCAAGAATCAAGAAAGCTCAAGTATTAAAGACACAGACTTTCGCAACTCGATAAAAAAAAAAAAAAAAAAAAAAAATAAAAAATTATTCAAAGTCAAACAAAGATGATTTCCTCCGGGAGATTGGGTTAGCCTAGAAGCATTAATCTGCGAGATTGTTTATCTGATGAAGAATATGTTGTTTAAAAGCTTTTAAAGATGATGCAAATATGAGCCAATGTTGGTCAAGACATAAGATCGCAAGATGGCAAAAGACTTAGACAACAAGGAAAAGATTTTAAAGATATTGGCTTAACAAGACAAAGTCAAAGACAATGAAAAAATGTTCAAGAACTAAAGATCACACAGCATGACGGAAACAAACCTACAACCAGATAAAGACCAGACAAGGCTCAAGAACTTCAACGACAAAGCAATACTAACAATCAAAGGAATCATGAATTAAGATCTCACCTCCAGGGACTCAAGACCTCACATTATAAGGATTTGTTTACCTTAATGATATTAAGTCTAACATGGAACTCGGAATACTATCAGACTCCCAAGCTAGGGGAGATTGTTAGCCTCCCAAATATTAAGTCAGAACAGAAGCTCGGTCTCTTGGACAAGGAGCCGTCTTTATATATGAATATGTTGTTAAATAGGATAGAAAGGTATTTGGGCTAGTTTATTAATCTAATATTGTATGTGTATTAGGTTAAATCCCAAAGCAAACCCGAGCCCAACCCACACTCTAAATCACACGGCTCAAGGCCACAAGCGGTATAAATACCCATTCTCCACAATGGAGAAGGGTTGGTTGTCCATTGTTAGAAACACACACTTTGTTCAATCCACCTTTTACTTTCTCTCTCTACTTTCTCTTTCTAACTTCCTTCTCTTTTCAATCATTCGATCTAAGATATATGTTATGGAAATGATATAGCTTGGTTCCTACAACGTAGACTAATAATTAGTCTAAAGTTGGGTTTACGTTTAATGTACTTTTTACTACGTTCGCAGAATAACCTATCTGGTTACCCATAAAAATAAATTTTACTCAAAAGTAGAATAAATAATAAAAGAACAAGATTAAATAATGACCTAAAAAATATGGATCGTTGATTAAAGGTGCGCTCGTAATTAAGGTTTCTAAATAAAAAGATAATCCAAGCCCAAAATGACTCGACAAGCACAAAATAATTTAAGACAAGTAAATTTAGTCAAAGGCGCCTATAAAAATTTTTAATGGTTGATAGCAGAGCTTACGGTTGTGACATCATTTGCTACATGCACCTCACCTATTGTCTCATACAAGCTATCAACATGGTGGTAAGCTTCGTTTTTCTAGTGTTATATTGACCTCTATTTGGTATTAGTAGTTCTTCCACCTCGACGGTCAAAGGTGGTTGTGGTTATAATTGAAAAAGGAGTATGTGGGGTTGTTCACCAGACATGTTGGGTTAAAAAAATTAAAAGGGAAAAAAATTGCTTTTTCATGTGAGAAAATGAATAAAAATAAGTGAAAGTTTGTGACTATTTCGTATCATGTCCCCGAGGATGGTGCCATGTTTACATAAGGTGGGTAACTCGTGATTAAGAGATGTTTTAAGATGGTTGTGTTGTTCGGTTTCCTATGTTGAACTGTCTAAGACCACAACATATATTAAGAATATATAGTTTTAGGTAACCGTCAAGACATCCCAAGTTAGTGTTTACCCTATGTAAACGATTAAGTGTGTAATGCAGAAGAGAATACCCCCTACATGGTGTGATACTCTCTAGTTAAATAAGATATAATATGGTTTTGAGGATAATCCCATGTGGATGATCAACGGTTGGAAACATGGCATGTGTTCATTATCTTATAGGTCGACAATGATGACATGTGGCATTCTTATCTGGCCTAGTAAGGTTCAGACATTATCGTGTATTCCGCATCGTATGTCTCTTACTGTCACGTGTAAAGTCTATTCCATAACCATTTGGTGACAGTTGCAAGACAATTGTCTCTGCGTGTTGTAAACGCGGCTTGAGAGGTCTTCTTAAGCTATTTGTGACCTAGGAACATTTGTTTATTGTATTGGGCTTATCTAAGTGTTGAAAATGGGCCTAATTTTAGCATGTGATTAATGAACTTGATCAACTAAAATCCACACCTTATCAGTTTAATCACCTAGAATACTTTAGACCTTTTGAATATGGAGATGAGAAGATGTTTATCATTTGTTTTTCATTCCTGATGTACCGGATGAGTCGAGCTGACCATTGAATATAACTGCCTTGGTAAAGCACATGAGGATGATTTTCTAAAGGATCTTTTGAATAAGACATGATGATTGTGTGTGAAATGATACTTGATGTGGATCTGGGAAATAATAATAGAGTATGTGCTTTTTGTTAAGTTTCTACTAGTGAAAATTAAATTGATTTTTGGTCTTGGTAAGATTATATCGGTTTTTGTGAACTTAACTCAGTTTTTGTGATGATGTTTATCTCGGTTTTTATGATGGTATCTAAATCGGATTTTGTGATAGTAATTGAACTCAGGTTTCTCTTGAAGTTTTGGCAGAGTGATAAGACAAAAAAACTGATTTACACAATCATATATAAAACCGACTTAAAAAGCGAAGTAACTAACAAAACTGATTTACACTTGACTCGGTTTTCAAAAAACCTATTTAGGACAAAAACAATTTAGAAAAACCAATTTTGGATAACCTACTTAGAAAACCCGACTTAGTCAAAACCAACTTAACTTTACTCGGTTTACAAAGTGCAAGTAATGCTCCAAGAATTTAGGAAAGTACATAACCGAGTTAGGAAAAAATGACTTAATATAAAATCAACCTAACTGGACGACGAAACTTTTTCATGCTTTTTGATTGTAGATTTTTACACTATATATATAATATAAAATATAAAATATATATAATCTAAAAACAACAATCAATGAAACCGAGAAGTAGTATAGAGTGTTCCCGGGTCGTTTATCCCCAACGAGGCTGGACTGGAGAATCGATACAATCGAAGATTTGAGTTTGAAGAAGAGAATTGGTTTGAGAATGTGGAAAAGTCAAATTAGATAATAACAAACAAGAACGTTTAAGAAAAACCTAAAAATTATGAAATTAAGCTGAAAAACGGGAGCACATCCGAACAAAGGGGAAAAACCTAAAATCCTTTAAAAATACCCTACGAAGAAATTTTCACTTCTAAACCTACTCCTACGTGACAAATAACAAGAATGAAAAAGAACTAGACCGAAAACGGAGTTCGATGTGACACCAAAAACAGATCCAAGACAGAAGTCCCCCACCCTGAGGGGACCGTCTTTAAAAAGTAAAAAGTTTTAAAAATTACCCTACGACAAGTTTAATTATTCCACAAACTATATGACAAAAAAAAGTTTTCTAAAAAAGAAAAATATTTTTTTTGATTAAAAAAAAATTTATTATTTTTTATGAATTATTTAAACTTTTAACGAAATTAAATTATAAAAAATATTAAATGACTACGAAAAATTCTGAAAAATTTACTAAAAATACTAGACACTTTAATGATCCTACGAAAAATAAGAAACAAAAGTTTGCTTAATGAATAAGCCCCGAATAAGCTGTTAGCAGCTTATAAGCTTAAAAGCCAAAAAACCCCTTAAATACCACAGCCCTTGAGTCTTTAACGAAAAAGACCCAAGGGCGCAGCGGTATAAGTGTTGTTGTAAAGGGGATCGTATCGAGAGGTCCCGGGTTCGAGTCTTGCTCACCCGGACCTCTTGTCTTTCCCCCTTTTTTTTTTGAAAAACTTAAAAAAGCAAAGTTGTTAAGCTCGTGGGGCTTAACAACTTTGTCAACTACGACTTTTTCTAGAAAGCACTAAATAAGCTTAAAAATAAGCTTAAAGTCGACAGTTTAGCTTAAATGGCTTAAAAGCAAAAAATGCTAAGTCTTTTGGACTTGTGGTGACACTTAAGCTAAACCTTGGACAAGATTAGCTAAGGGGAGTCTAAACTAACCTAGATAAGCTTAAAAAAAGGCTTAAAGCTAAGACTAATAAGCTGCTGAAACAGCTTATGATGACAGAACTAAAATAAAGCTTAAAACTAAAATGCACTAAGCTGTGGACTAAAACTAAGCTTGGCACTTAAATAAGCTAGCAAACAGGGAATAAGCCAAAAAAACTAACTAATTTAACCTAAAAAGCTATGAGGAGCAAAGCTCAATAAGCCAGAAAAGGAAAATAAGCAATACCTACATCTAAGTCATGCAAAAACAGTCAAAAGCCAAGTTTGGGCTTAAAAATAAGCTAACAAACAAGCTTCTTAAGGTCTGAAACTTAAGAGGCTTATAAAAGAGCTTATAAGCTCTTAAAATAAGCCAAAAGATTGGGCTTAAATGGACTTAAAAACCAAGAAAAAGAAGCTTAAAATCTCCCCTTTGCACCAGGGGAGATTAAAGCTTAAAACTAGGGGCTTATTTGACAGCTTGTTAAAAGCTGTCAAATAAGCTCAAATTAAAAAGATAAGCTAAAACAGATTTAGTACCCTAGCTTTTGGAGTTGTGCACCAATTTTTGGCTTTTGAAAATCATTTAAACAAGCTGAATTTTGTAGGTGAAAAAGGGCTTAAAGTTTTGACACTAAAAACTTTGGTGGTTTTTGACTCACAAAGTCAAAAGACAAAGGGGGTTTAACAGCTTGGTTTAATACCACAAAACACACACTTTTTGACACTCAAACTCAAAATCCAAGTGCTTATGGATATAAGCACTTGGTGTTTTCTTAAAAAGTCACAGTTTTGAAAAGGGTTTTGAAAAGCTTTGAAAAACAATTTTGAACCTTAAAAACTTTTGAATCAGCTTTTAATAAGCTTAAAACTTAAGTTTAAATTCACTAAATGACCTCAACCCATACTTAAAACTATTTTGACCCGTTTTAAATGTTACCCCAAACACACCCTTAAGTTTTTGAAAAATGATTTTGAAAACTTATAAGACTAAGTTAACTGAATTTTTTTGACACACTAAGGATATTTAAGCAATATTGAACAATAAAAAGCTAAAAGGCAAGTCAAATAAGCACTTAAATGATGCAATAAGCTAGTGACAGAATTAGCTTAACTTGACAGTTTTAACTAGATTGCATATAAATGAAATAAAAAAAACATTAAAAGCATTCTTAGACATAAATTATCACTAATAAGCACAATAAGCTAAGGAAGTAAGCTAAATGAGCTTATTGCTACAGTAAATAAGCAAAATTGAAAGTAAAGTACCTTTGATCCTTTTGTCAAAAAGGATCTTTGAGAAGCCTAATAAGCTCTAAATCCTACCCAGCTTATAATTAAGCTAAACTAAGCTAAAAACCAATAAGCCTTCCATGTTAGCTTATTCCTCCAAGCTTTTTCAATCCAACAGTACCCTTGCACCTTTTTTAGAGTTTTCTTAAAGTGTTTTTAAAAAAGACAGAATTGTAAAGATGTTTTACATGAAGAGATTAAAAGACTTTAAGTAACATTTAGAACACAAATAACACAAACTTACATCAATTTCATTAAAATGAAGTTCAAGTACAAAATCTTTAACTGACAAATACTTAACTTAAAAACTAAAAGCTTCTTGTAAAAACTAAACTTAAAAACTAATTTAAAACTTAAAAACTACTTATAACTACATCTCAGCCATAATGGCTTTACACTTGCTTTTATAGAAAAAACGAGCTAGGGTCCTCTTTCTCATGTCTTCTTTACTTGTTTTTCTTTGTAGACACAACAAAAGGGTTGTGTTTGTTGTGTGTGTGTAAAGTTACAATGAATCTCAGCCCTTCAAAGTCCTTGGGTTTCTTTAGAAGCCATCCGAGCCGTCGATATAGGCTTTGGGAGATGTGGGATTGCCAACTTGGCAATCTTACAGCTGGGAAAGCTAGTGGAGGGGGGAAAGTGAGTATCCATGGGGTGGTTTGGGTTGCAGGGTAAAACGGGGGTGGAGAAACCCGTGAATTTTGTACTATGTTTTGGGCGGGAAAAAGGGTTATAGAGGGTTAGGGGTGACAGGGTGTGGGTTTGGGGTTTTGGCAAAATCGGCCCCTCAAAGTGTCTTGAGTTCTTGCAACCATGGTCCTTGGTGTTAAATAACTTTGGGGACTTGGCAAAATAAGTCCCCAAAAGTTATATGTCTAATTGCAAGACTCGTCCTTGCGTGTTATAACTCTTAGGACTTGACAGAAATGGTCCTTAGAGTTAAACTTTGGCATTATGGCAGTTTTCCCCCTTGTCTTTCTTTTTCTCTTTTCTTCATAAATTCAAGTTTAGGGTTTTAGAAATTTTAACCCTCAAACTTATACTTCTTGACTTGTTGACTTTTTGGCTTCGGGGTTGACTTGGGTTGACTTTGACTTTGACCAGTTGACTTTTCTGTTGACTTTTTGACTTGATTGACTTTTCAGCTTCGATTTGGCTATTTTAGTTATCCGTTCCTGCACAATACAATTAGCAAAACAAGCGTATATTTGGCATTTTAAGTCCGTTTTTGGTTATTTTAGCTCGTTTTAAAGGTAAAAGGTATGTGTAATTAAGCACATACCATATTCCAAAGGTGATCACGGCTTCCACACTCATAGCAAGTCAACACTGGCCTATCATTCGTAGCCCTGCCCGTACAATTCGTGGCGAAGTGGCCTACCTTCTTACACTTTCTACACACCGAATAATTTCTAGTATGCTGGAGACGGCACTTGGCACATTTTGGTGTGGACCAACATACTGATTTAGTCCCTGGGCTGCCATACCATAATTCCTTGCAACCCTTTGTCTTTTGTCCGGGTTACCTCCACCCCAGTTCCTTGATTGGTTCTCTTCCCTCCTTTTATTCCCAAGATTGTCTTTTTTTCCATACACCAGATCTAATTGCATCATTAGTTAGGTGATTTGCCAAAACCATTGCACTTTATATGGTACTTGGATCTGCTAAAGTAACCACCCCCCTAAGCTTAGGGGCCAAACCTCATATATAACGCAATTAAACAAGAGTCATTTTCAATAAAAGTCTAAATCTAACACTCATCCTTATGACTTGTGACTTTAACATCCCAACATGAATATATGATTTAAAAGTGGTACTCATTTCAACGCAACCATAGATCAACTTATTTTACCATATTCGTGATTCAAGATGAATCATGACTCAAGCAACAACATATTAGGACCTTGAAACTGATTTTAAAAGGAACGAGATTTTAACTGAAAACTTTTTTTGCAACATCTTCAACTTTATAATCATAGTTCTAACGGCTAGGAATGCGTTGCTTAGTTTGAACACCTACCTAGGCCTCGCTCCCTAGTAGGATATCACAACCAATGACCGGTGTTCTTAGTTTGAAAACCCACCCCGTTGCTAGCGTAGTGGGAAATCACATCAACACCTTCTTCCTAATATGGCTAAGGATAGGTGTCTAAGTTTTGAACCATCACCTAGACCTCGCTTCCTGGTGAGATATCACAACACACCAAATCCTTAGAAGTAAAGATGTCTTAGTTTGAACCCCCACCTCGTGGTTAGCGGAGTAGGATATCACGACACATCTTTACATGTTCCATAAATCAATGTATGCTTCATTGGCAAAATTTCAATATTCATGCATTTTTGCATTCATACTTCATTCATGCTTCTTTGGCATTTTAACTTTCGAATTATTAAGAACAGAAAAATCTCGCTTTAAAGAATCAAGTTACAAATTTGAAGCTTTTTCTAAAAACATTGATTGACTTAGTTGAATTGAATTGAGCACGTATGATTAGGTGGATTAGAAGCTAATGGGAGAAAAAGCCACAAGTTACTCATATAAGTTTTTGTTCAGCACATAAACTTATATTTAACTCTATCACTTCTTGTTCTTCACCTTTTTTAAAATTCGAAGCAATCGAATTCGTGAAAGCTTAGCCTACAAGCGGTAAGTTGAGGAACTAGCTAGGGCTCAACACGCCCGATCGAGTCAAAAATTATTCTCATTCTACCCATTAGGAAAGTCAAAACTGTGACAAAACACTTATTTTATTTTTGAAAATTTTAAAATTTTTCAATTTTTTTTGGTATTTTTGCAAAAATTTGGTGGTAAAAACGGGATTACGTGATAACAACGACTGCAGGCAAAAATCAAATCGAAGATCCCCCCCATACTAGAACTAAACATCGTCCTCGATGTTTTAAAGGGGTTCCTACGCAAATCTAAGGCCGTTTATGAAGTGTGCCAAAAGATAAAACGTTAGTCGATTAGATTTGGATACTGGATTTCCAAAATGAAGCTGAGGATGTGAAACTCTTGTGGATACTTGAGAATCTTCACAAACCGGGAAATCCTGGACATACAACACAAAGCATACAAAACATAGACAAAACACGGGTAATGGAAAATGCAAGCCTCCTCACAACACAAAACACTTATTAGCATAAAGAAAGAAGATAGACTGGATAAGCATGGGTTGCCACCCACGAAGCGCCTTGTTTTTGTTAACCGAGTCACAAGCTCGACTCGACCCCGAATTCATTGGTCCATGGGGGAGCAAGTGGATAATCCATCGACTTTCATTCAAGTGGTTTGGATAAACATTAATTTTATGAAAGTTCCACTCCCGATGAGATACAAACCGTCATAAAAGAATGATACATTGAGATGCCGGGATCAAAAGGTATCTTCATTCCTGGTGGAGAGAAGATATGGAGGGACAACGGGATACGTGAGAAATGGAAGAAAAATCCATACAATATAAGCGAAGAGAGGTTCACTTAAAAGTATGAAATCCATATCCAGGTGAAGGATATGATGGGTGGGTAAAACATTAGGCACATGAAACTCTTAGTTCTTCTGTTGGGAAAATATTTTCACCACATCCCAATTAAGACTGCCCAGCTCGGGCTCATCTTAAAGCAGAAATGATCATAACTCCGGTGGAGATATGTATGAGAGTCAAGTTTCATCCGCGAACTCCTCATGATTAAGGTCACTCCTATCGGTAGGAGGAAACTGATCATTCGAAAGATCAAAGATAAACGAATCATATTGAGAAAAATCAACAGAGTAATGGTAAGCCACTAACTCATCTCTTAAATGATCGTTATCAACGTAGAAACTTTTATAATCAGAAAGATAACTCATTAATGAGTAGTGTACACTGCCACTACGAATCTCTCTAGATTAAAGCGGAAAGTTTTCAAGTATCGAGAAATGATATCAAAGGTGTTAGCCTCCTCCAAGAAAAGATTAGGAAATGTGGAGGTAGACTTGATCACAACATCGGAAGATGGAGTGGGATTATCTCTTAATGCATCGATCTTAGCAATAAGAAGATTGATATTCAACAATTTTTCACGAAGCATCATCGTCTTATGATTGGTTAAAAAGAAAACATCATCAATCCTTCAGCTTCCGGGTCAACAATCTCCACCACCTCTAAGCTGACGATCTCAACATCGGGAGGTGATGCATCGACATAATCGATATTCTCACCGTAGGGAGAATCGTCATCACTCGAAGATTTATCATCGTAGGAATTGACAATAATCTTAGAATGTTCATTGAGAGCATTAAGAGGGGTGGTATTTTCACAAAGAGGCACATCACACATTTTGTCGGGGATACCTTCGGACTCACTTGGGATTGGGATAAGGTCTTCAACACTAGACTTTATGAATTCGTCCGATTCCGTTGCCGGAACAGTGTCAAGATGCTTGTCCCCCATACTTAGAGAGTTATCGGGTTCCTCGATTGGTAAAACGGGTGTGATTGCAATGGTATCGTCTTCGTCATCATCATAGCAAATGGGAATCTTCCAATATTGATCTTTAGCCGCTTGTTCTTCCGCGATTCGCTTTTCTTCTTCCTTCTTTTGTATGACTTGACCAACCAAATCACGTAAGGTTGTCATTTGTTCCATAGCGCTATTTGAGAATTGAGAATGTGATTTTGGGAATTGAAGATTGGATGATTGACGGTATATTGCGGGGGTTGAACTTGGTCAAAACCAAAAGAATTTGAATCATAGCAAGAATTTTGCTCATGATAATAGTCTTCAATCATATGGTTGATATGAAGGTTTCATAGGACACCCCGCAATGTACAACAAAGATATAGTATTGGAAAACTCGGTGAAGTTTGTTGAAAATAACAAAGTTTGATTGAAACAGGGTCCTGATTGTAAGACAACGGGACTGAGGTGGACAATTCGTACCCGTAATGACAATCATTCCACATAACTCAATAGAGTATGGTTACGAATTGGAATTGTGGAGGATGGTTTTTGCAATTACTGGAGAATCGTTAGAAGAGTACGGAGTTGAAACATTGATTGGTGTTCCATTTTCAACTTTACAATAAAAACAAACTCCATCGTATTCATTGCAACCACATTTTTGGCATGTACGAAACAGACATTGTTGTTGCAAACTTTGCAAGTTTTGTAGGTGCTTACCAATGGTTTGATTTTTGCATGGTTCCGGATTAGAGATAATCGGAACTTTCGGAGGGCAATTATAACCGTAATGAGCACCTTTCCCACAAGACTTACATGTGCATTGTCGACAAAAGATTCCATCTAACGTCACCTCGATCATATAACTATCCAACACCCTTGCCATGCACTCATTTTTAGTGCAGGATACCCCTAGTATAACCCTCCGAGCCTATCCTTTTTCACAGTTCTCGTAATTTTCTGGTTAAGTTGGGCTATTAATAAAGAGCATTGTCACCCTTGAACTAACTGTTACACCCAAATCGCCTTAGCCTACCTTGTATGTACACGCTATTAGTACATTATTGTTTTAACCTAAGTTAATTATTTGAGTACACGATTGCTAAGTTCTTATCATTGTAAATACTGTTTTGGGACGTTTGGAATTCATGGTAGTATTCATCTTATGAAGAATTGGGAAATAAGTAATTTATTACCCCCATTATAGCTCAATAAGCTCCATGTTATTTTGATCCAACTCAAATCGGGTCATTAGTTATATTGTAAATATCGAGTATGTAAAAGTTCAAGTGTAGGGGTGTATATATAAACCCCCAAGATGTATTATATGTTTAAGCAATGGCAGGGAAAAAGTGTACAAAAAAATGTATATAAAAAAAAGAGTGAAAAAATGTACGTGCTGCCATTTGCTTATGTTTATGTTTATCATAGAGTCAAGAAAAGAAAAAGAAAGAGATTGATGTAGAGTTGTGTAGAGTTTGTATATCTTTGTCTGAGTCTTGGCTTAGCAACAAAATCAACGCGTATTCTTATAAATAATTAGCTAGCCTTTTCACCCCAAATTTACCCAAAGCCACTCAAATATATCCCATTCGTCTTTATACATTTTATCAGTCTTAATCCGTTGTTATACGTTTTCATACATTTTTACACAATTTCTTACGTTTTATATGTTTTATTACGTTTTATCCGTTTTCATAAGTTTTTTTTACGTTTTATCCGTTTCCTTACGTTTTTATCCGTTTTCACAAGTTTTCTTACGTTTTAATCCTTTTTTATATGTTTTCTTACGTACAAAAACGTATACAAACATACAAAACCGTAAAAAAAAACTTACAAAAACGAATAAGAATGTATAAAAATGTACTAAAACGAATGAAAGGTACAAAAACGTATAAAACGAAAAAAATGTACAAAAACGTACAAAAACTATGAAAACGTAGAAAAACGAAGGGAAACGTATTAAAACTGATAAAAACGGAAAAAACGTACAATAAAGTATAAAAATTACAAAACGTATACAAACGGACGAAAATAAACAAAACGTATTAAAACTGATAAAAACGTACAAAACGTATAAAAACGAAAAAAACGTTCAAAACGTACAAAAAATTATGAAAACTTACGAAAACGTATAAAAACGGACGAAAACGTATAACGACTGATAAAACCATACAAAACGTATAAAACATATAAAAGCGGACGAAAACAGATAAAAGCGGACGAAAACGGATAAAAACGGACGAAAGCGTATAAAACGTACAAAAGGTATACAAACTGATAAAAACGAATAAAAACGTATAAACCAAATATCTAAAAATAATTATGAATGGTCGTTTGCTAAAAAGTTAGACGAAAAAAATGTAAAAAACGTACAAATAAGTATGAAAACATAGAAGAACGAACGGAAACGTATTAAAATTGATAAAAACGTACAAAACGTATAAAAATAGAAAAAACGTACAATAAAGTATAAAAATTACAAAAACGTATTAAAATGGACGAAAATGAACAAAACATATTAAAACTGATAAAAACGTACAAAACGTATAAAAACGAAAAAAACGTTCAAAACGTACAAAAAATTATGAAAACTTACGAAAACGTATAAATACGGATGAAAAAGTATAACGACTGATAAAACCCGAAACAAAACTATAAACATATAAAAGCGACGAAAAAACAGGATAAAACAAGACGAAAGCGTATACAAACTGATAAAAACGAATGAAAACGTATAAACAAGTATCTAAAAAATAATTACAAACGGTCGTTTGTTAAAAAGATAACGTGTAAGATTTTTTATAGCATTATAGTAATTTTGTTAGTTAAGTACGTCTAATAAGTTATAACGATAAGTATATTAAGCATTAATAGTTTTTACTCTTTAAATACAAACACAATCTCACCTTCTTTTGAAAATAAAAGTTTGCTAACCACAACTCTTTAATTAAAAAATTCACCATTAATTAACATTAAATATTTCATGTTCAGAGTGTAAAAACAGAAAAACGTACAATAAAGTATAAAAATTACAAAAACGTATTAAAACGGACGAAAATGAACAAAACATATTAAAACTGATAAAAACGTACAAAACGTATAAAAACGAAAAAAATGTTCAAAACGTACAAAAAATTATGAAAACTTACGAAAACGTATAAATACGGATGAAAAAGTATAACGACTGATAAAACCGTACAAAACGTATAAAACATATAAAAGCGGACGAAAACGGATAAAAACAGACGAAAGCGTATACAAACTGATAAAAACGAATGAAAACATATAAACAAGTATCTAAAAAAATAATTACAAACGGTCTTTTGTTAAAAAGATAACGTGTAAGATTTTTTATAGCATAATAGTAATTTTGTTAGTTAAGTACTTGTTGGGCGAATTGAGCACCTACGACGGCGCCGTAGCTACACCGTGCGATACGCATACCGGCGCCATTCGTCCCATCGCCGGTGAAACCACATATCGTGGTTGGTTTTTTTAGTGATTGAGGTATTTTTGTATGACCCACATGCACCGATAATAGTTATTACTGGAAGGATGTTATAGTTATTGTGATATTATTAGGTGTTTGCTGATGTGACACATCAATAACGATTATTTGGTATCTATCGCACCTTACACTCTCAACAAACCCTTTTATTAGTAATTAAATATGTATAAATATGAAAATAATGAGTTCATTAATACCAAAACCTACAAGGATATGGTAAGCAAAACCCTGATAATAATATATCTCAAATATCGTTAATCGATAGACGAACAAGTTAAATGATCATGACAAACGTTTAATTATCTTTTAATAGAATGACACTTTCATATACTTTAGACAAACTTTTCTTTTGGTTTCCGTTTTGCCATTTTTTCGGTATAAAAGTTTGCATGATTTATCACATGTGATATAATACTAATCTGTAAGTTCGAACACTCCAAATGCTATCTCAAAATGAGCGTAAGTATATGTGTAGACCTCTAAATGATTTGCTGTTCTTTGCATCTAAAAATATATATCATTAGCTTTTCAACCATTTATCACACATAATGTTTGAACTTCCAAATCAATTCAGTTGATTCATAGATTGGAAGACAGAACATGTTGTCGTAAAATAGACATAAGTATTATTTTTCAGTGAAAACAGTAAATCTTTTAGAGTTGTATACAAATACTTATACACATTTTACGACAACATTTAGAGTGTTAGAACTTACATATTAGTGTAATATCACATGTGATATATCAAACGATTTTGAATTATCAATATTTTTTATTTTCTCAAACTTTCATAAATAAATCGTATTGATTTATAAGTTCAAATATACGACAACATGTTACTGTTTTCTTTCATGTAACTATGTGTTAAATCAACACTAAACATTTAAGGTTGCGTTTAGTTGGAGAAATTTTTTCCTAATTTTGTGTTTTCCGATTTGTAAAAAAAATGAGGAGATTTATTTTTCACAAAACATAGAAAACGCGTTCATGTGATACTGTTTTTCATTCTCAAAAAAACAAAGGGGGTTACAAAAAAAACAAGGAAAACAAATAAAATGTGTTTTGTAGTTTCCCTTGTTAAGTTGGGAAAACAATGATTTGAACATGATCTCTGTTTTTCTTGTTTTCCATAAAACATTTTGTGAAAACAAGGGTGTTTTCCCTCCAACTAAACGCACTACTTACGCAACGAGTATAACTCGTATGATAATATACTATGTTTCCATGATCGTAGTTCAACTATGAAACTGACCAGCCGTGAGTCTTTGACATTTTGTTTTAAAAGTGAATTTGATATAATACCCTAATTGAGAGGTACGACTTGGTATATTTTAGTCGTAGAATAGCAATAATTTTTTTAAATGTATCGATTTGATACATGTATTTTTAAAAAGTTGTACAATAGCAACGAATTTTCATATGTGTTTTAATCTGCACATTTTGATGACATGTCATGTTTTAAATGGTGCCACGTGTAAGCCTTTCAAGTATGACACGTCATTTAAATGTGCATAATGGAACACTTATGAAAATTTGTTGCTATTGTACAACTTTATAAAAATACACGTACTAAATCGGTACATTTGAAAAAGTTCGTTACTATTCTACAACTAAAACTCTAAACTGTAAATTGAAGTAATGACCTATTTTTGTAAGTTGAATAAACTTGCTTAGGGTGTGTTTGTTGAAACTAGCGGTAGCAGTTAGCAGTAAGCAGTAAGCAGTTAGCAGTAACAGTTTAATTTATAAAAGTGTTTGGTAGAATAGCTGTAACTGTAATTTGAATGTGTAAAATAACGTAATGCTAAATGCTAATTCAAAGAACATTGAGAAATTAGCGTTCTTATAATTTTATAAATGCTAACTGCTTTCTTTCAAACGAGCTTATTATAATGCTAAATGATAAATGCTAATTGTTCAAAAATGCTCTTAAAAAATGTCTACCAAACATACCCTAAGGTTTTTCTTATAAATATTTTTAGATGAAGCTTTCAAATTAAAGTGCAAAACGCTATAGTTATCCTCAAACAAATTTATATCCCGTCCCTCGCTTGAATGTTGTGAATTTCCACTGGTTCTTTCACTTACTTCTTCTGCTGGCATGAAGTATGCTTGAAGGCCGACTTTATGACCCCTTGTACCCATCCTATAAACTTTCTGGAGGGAGTTCATAGAACCTAACCTAGCGGTAGCCTATCAAGGTAGAGTTGAACATATGACACAATGTATGGCATTGCCAAACGCTCACCTGTCTGCAGCCAGCTTGGAGAGTTTTAGGTGGTCTTCTTGGGTCTCTGTTCCATCACAAGTTTCACATTGTTTAGGCATGCGGCGTCTTCCGCAGGAGCTTTTGAAGTTGCAGATATTGAGGCGTGAACGTGTCCACATCCTGAAGTCAGGGTTCAGCACAGGGTCATTTCATCTGCTAACTTGCGCCTTTTAGTACTTGACTTCTAGTTGCTCCGTTACTGGTGTGCTTTCCGTTCCGCGTGATGTTGGGGAATTCACCTTTCCCTCCTACTTTTTAAATTGCGGGGTTCGGGGTTTCTGTACTTAGTTGTAGTTCACTGAGAGTACGTAACGCAAATACGTTCTTCCGTGCCACGGGGCGATCTCGTTTGGGGAGTTCCTGTTCCCTAACATGGGAATGGCCTCTGTGGGAATGACCTCTGCTGTGAGAGGGCTCTCTCGAATCTGTCCGGCCTGGCCCCGAGTATGTATCACTAAGTCGCTCATGAACGCTCTTCCTTCGATGGCTCAGGCGGCTAAACACGTTTCTTTCATCGCGTCTTTCGCGACCCCGTGTCCTAGACCTCTCAGGGTGGAATCTCGCGGGCGAATTTTCCGCCCTCGAGTTTAAGGAATTCTCCCTTTCTCTTCGGGGTCTCTTAGAATTTTCTCTAAAATTTAGTCTGGTTTGGACTTCTTTTCGCTTGTCACGTCGTGCCTTTTCCATGATGATTGGCAGAATGTCTTCGTAGTGCTCTTCGCAGAAGTCCTGGATGTTCACTCTGGGTGCGGCATCCGGCGCTTTTTCTTTATTTGTAGTTTTTGTGACGGTGGTCACAATGGGAGTTGCGTTAGCCATCATGCTCATTCTAACGAGAGTAATTCCTAGTATCGGGTCTCACGGATGGCGCCAACTTGTTGATACAAAAGTTTGGTTGGGTCTAGCCTGATCCGAATAGGCGGCTATTCGGATGTAGAGCACCTTATTCTTGTACCAAGTGAATTCGTTGAAGGACCTTGCACAGGGGAACAAACACCGTTAATCTTATCGTGAGAGCGGATCCCACGATTGTACTCCGGCGTGAGAGTAAGTATACGGTTTAGAGAGTAATGGTATGTGGTTAGGGTTTATGAGATACCTGTATTAACCATGATTATGCTCTTTTTATAGGTTGAATACCCCTTAGGGTTTTCGTAACTTTCGGCCTAAGATGCGGCCGGGATTATCGGGATTTGTTATTATCCTCACTGGTTCAAATAAGTAAAGTATATCTTTTGTTTGAGTAGTTTATCTGCTCTGAAAAATAACTCACAAAGGTACCGCGGCTACGAATAATAGCCGCGGCATATGGATCCAAGAAGCATTGTGCCCGTGACCGCTATCCGCGACCGCTATACATGGGCCGAAAGCCCATTAGTAGCTACAAAGGCCATAAAAGTATTAGTGGGCCAGGCCGATCCATACTATACGTCATCATGTCCCCCTAGTCTAGGAGACGTGGCAGTGGCCGGAACCGCAGGCACGTTAACTAGACTACAAATATCCGCATCATCATAAATACCAAGAACCGCCAAAGCATTGTGTGGGCTCATGAACCGAGAAACGGCGAAAACGGCTAAGTGATGGGACAAGTGGGCCCTAAACCGTTTCACCTTCCCCGCGATATCCAACCGTCCAAAAAGTAAGTGGAGGACACGTGGCAAACATCCAACGAGGCACGATTATCAAGGACATAGTATATATATAGGACTAGCAGGGACTGTTCATGATCACACAGTCTTCAAAATCAAATTACCATTTCACACACACAGCCGCACATATTTCATTTTCCCACGGAATTTCAGCACACCAGGTTAGTACACCGCGCCCCTTTGTAAACTTATTTTTAAAATGGGTAGGGATACCGTACAACTCGAAACCGCCGTATCGACCATCACCCAGGAGTATCTGCTAGAGTTTACCTCTGAGTACGGTATATCGGAGGACCTACATCCGGAGTTGCCCGATCGAGGGGATAGGATCGTGGATTTTCCGGAAGGCAAGGTCGGCATGTACACCAAGTTTTTTGAGTTTGCTAACTTTCGCATCCCCATATCACAATTTCTGTTTGACATTCTTGGACACTATCAGATACATTTGTCACAATTGTCAGTAATAGGCGCGGCTAAAGTGAGTCACTTCGAAATCCAGTGTCGCGTCCTACGTGTAATCCCTTCTATAAATTTATTCTGTGTATTTTACATACCGTCATTCAATTCGGGGTGGATGTCGTTTAGCAAACGACCAGGAAAGAACACTCCGCAATGTTACACGAAGCCCCTAGATTCGTTGAAGAATTGGAATAATAGATTTTTCTGGGTAGACGAGAGAGTCTTTCCTACCGCGGTGGCGTGGCGGACTAGCGCTCCAAAAGATAGCATGCCATTAGAGGGCACGTATTCCGTGGAGGACGTGGCAATATTAAACGCACGCCGGACCCCCATCCAAAAACAACCAGAAACCCTGTTATGCTTAGTGGGGCTTAGCCGGAGATACTTCCTGGGAGATGATGTGTATCCCATTTTTCTTCATGACGATGGTCGGGGTGGGTGTTTTACATATATGTTTCTTAAGTGACTTGTATGTAGAAAAAATATATGCTAACAGTGTGTGTTTGATTGCAGAGATGGATTTGTTCAATCTGATCAGCGCTCCGAATCCTGCCGTGATCAAGACCGGCACCCGTCCTCGTACTGCTCACGAGGTGCCACTGCTAACGGTCATCGCGAGCCGGCAGATAGATATGGATGAGCCGGCCGCGACATCAGAGTCTTCCGGGGCACCATCTACCATAGAGAGGTCACCCCTAGATTTTTCTAATGAGAACCCCTCAGAACAAATTAACGAGGGTGACGGGGCGGAAGACCAAGGGCCGGAGACAATGGCTTCCGTAGTTCCTCCTGCCGGACCTTCGTCAACTGTCACACCCCGCCAAGGCGGAAACGCGAGGCGTAACGAGAAAAGGATATCATCACAACACAATGGCGTCTATATAGAGAATTCTATATGAAATAAATAAGTAAAGCATAGACACAAAGTGTCATAACAATACCCATAAAACTAACCAAAATCCAAAAGGCGTCTTTATTGATGGAACGGAAGTTTTTGCCAATACAAAGACATGCAACAATTATCCATAATCCAAACAAGGCAAAATTAAAGACAATAAAGCAATAAATTCCATGACATCCTACGGTCTCTTTCTAGCCACTTCTCTCTATCTTATTCTCATGGTGCTCACCTGAAAATGATGCTTAAACGTCAACATAAAGTTGGTGAGAGTCATAGGTTTAAGACACACATAACAATCCTTTAAAACCAATTACTGTGATAAATAAAACATAGCATAGCAGGATATTAAACGAACTATCATACAAGCTAACATGCAACCACACCAAACCATGTTGAGACGGTCACGCTCAACATCACAAACAAGGGAACGGAACGTGTCCCACGATCCACAACAATAGCAAGTAGCACATAACATACAATAGTCACGTATAGCCCATGCCTCATTTAAAACACATTATCACAGTAACTAAAACATTTAAACTCATAGCATCATTTTCACCCCAAGAAAACATAAGAAAAAGGGGCTATGAAACTCACCTGATGCTTAAGCAAATTCCAAATCCTTGCACGAAACTAAACAATCAAAACAAACACGTGTTACACGCGACCAAGCCAAATGCTTATGCCCATGTAACAATCATATGATGGATGTCTAAGGTGTTTAATTACCCTCATGGGTCACCACGACACCATGCCCAACCTTAACCAACATGTTTACACACTTTTCCAAAGTCTTACAATTTACCCGAAAACGCAGAATTTTGACATCACTTTACCATTTTCTAAACCATACCTACTGAGCTTTATAAATTTTACCAAAAATCACAGGTTCAATATCATGAGTTTACTATCTCCATGATTTTTCCACTAATTTATTTCCCCTCTTAAGTGCCCCAAATAAAATCAAACTTTTAACTACTCAGTTTCGGATCTGAACGAACACTAAAAAGTTTGGACCTAAAAACCATACTTAGACTCCAAATCAGAAGCTCTCCTTTGGGGGATTTTTAATAGACACATAGAACTAAACTCCTGTAGGTTGGATAATCCTAATTCAAATTTTAAGTGGGGGTTTTACACCTCGTAATCTGACCTAAATCTGACCCGAACTTACTGCTTTGACAACTTTTCTCGTAACCAACATTTGAATGACTTCCCGACCTTAAAAACTTGTGAGGCTGGATGTTTTGGAAACTAGACTCTCTGAGCTACATCATAGACACCATAAACTTGACAAAAGCTATTACCATCATCGAGATAACAGCCGAACAACACAGACCTAAATTCTGCCCTAATCTAAATCATGTTCTAACGCGATCTAAACCCTAACACTCGCATCATACTAACCCTAATCAAACCCTAATTATTATAACTCATTAATTACAGATTTAATGAAACCCTAATTATCCACCATATTAATTATTACATGATTAAAGATTAATAATTAACAAAGATTAATTAAAACTTACCTTAGAACTTGTTTTCTTCACAAAAGCAAAACCCTAATTTTTTTTCTTCTTTTCTTGAGGTATTCGGCCGACTAATGCAAGAGGAGGGGAGGAAAATTTCGTTCTTAGGGTATTATGGGTTAGTATATATAGGATACAAAATTCCCTAATTAGAGTCCTAGTTAAATTGGGCTTTGATTTTCTTTTTTTTTCTTTTTTTTAACTTTTTTTTTACCAAAACCGGCAGAATATATGTTTGCATATTTTATATAATATAGATATATATTTATATATTATACTATAGATTATATCATACTCTTTAGTTATTTATTTATTACAATATTTACTAATATTACCCTAAAGTTTTTATAACTATCTAGCTTATCTTGGCTTACCTTTTTGGTAAACGCAATTTACTAGACTTTTATAAATTATAAATAACTTTTCATTTATATTTAACAATAGTTTCCAAAAATAAAATTTTACTATTTTTCTTATCTAACTTCTAAAACCCTTAACGTTTCTTAAATCACTACACATAAAAATACGTATTCGTAATAATACCTTAACAAATTATCAACGAAAACGCTTAAATCTTAAATACAGTTCCTTGTCACCCAAACAGTGAATGGCTATCTCGATCCAAAATGATCGAAACAGGTACACCATGCCTACATACTATTTCCTTCTAATACAATCGCGTAAGTTTCTCCATACTATCCGTTTTCTTCATAGGCAGGAAATGAGCTGAGTTGGTCAGTCGGTCGACAATAACCCAAATCGTGTCATACCCACACGGCGTTCTCGACAATTCACTCACAAAATCCATACTAATTCTTTCCCACTTCCAAACAAGAATCTCAGGTTGTTGCAGCAACCCAGACGGCTTCTGATGCTCAGCCTTAACTTTCGCACAAGTCAAACACTTACTAACATACATGGCAATATCCGCCTTCATATTCGACCACCAATACAACAACTTCAAATCTTGATACATCTTATCCGATCCCGGATGGATAGAATACTTGGACTTATGCGACTCATGCATAACCAAATCTCTCAATCCACCGAATATCGGCAACCAAACACGATTCCTAAAACAACATGTTCCATTAGGGCGAAATTCAAATATCGGCTTAATCAATCTCCCCAAATTTTCTGCTTTTTACATTCTTTCTTTTCATGGCTTCTCCCTGAGCTTTACGAATTTGCTTCGGTAAATCATTGTGAATAGTCATCATCAAAGCTCGAACACACAATGGCTTTTCCCTTCCTTTCCGACTTAAGGCGTCAGCCACTACATTCGCTTTTCTAGGATGATACCGAATTTTACAATCATAATCACTCAACAACTCAATCCACCTTCGTTGTCTCAAGTTCAACTCTTTCTGATTCAAAATATATCGTAGGCTCTTGTGATCGGTGAAAACCACACACTTCGTCCCACACAAATAACGTCTTCATAATCTAAGAGCGAAAACAACGGCTCCTAACTCCAAATCGTGAGTAGTGTAATTCTCTTCATGGACCTTCAATTGTCTAGAAGCATACGCTATCACTTTCTCTCTTTGCATCAAAACGGCTCCATAACCCTTAAGAGATGCGTCACAATACACCACGAAATCTTTCGTTCCTTCGAGCAACGCTAAGATCGGTGCGCTACACAACTTCTGCTTTAACGTTTAAAAAGCTTCTTCTTCTTCTTCTCCTCACTCGTATTTCTTATTTTTCTGAGTCAACTTAGTCAGTGGCTTAGAAATTAAAGAAAATCCTTCAATAAACCTCCGATAATACCCAACCAATCCAAGAAATTGCCTTACCTCCGTTGGTGTTGTTAGTGCAGCCCAACTATTAATGGCTTTGATCTTGGCAGGATCAACATGAACACCACTACGATCAATCACATGACCTAGAAATTGTACCAAATCTAGCCAAAAATCACACTTCAAAAACTTGGCATACAATCTCTCTTTCTTTAGCAGCTCCAAAATAATCTTTAAATGCTTTCCATGCTCTTCTTCATCCTTGGAATAAATCAAAATATCATCGATGAACACTATAACAAACTTATCAAGATATGGCTTACATACTCGGTTCATCAAGTCCATAAACACAGCAGGCATATTAGTCAATCTGAACGGCATTACTTGGAACTCAAAGTGACCATACCGAGTTCTAAATGCAGTAATTGGAATGTCTTCCTCTTTAATGCGTAACTGGTGATATCCTGATCGTAGATCGATCTTAGAATACATGCTCGAACCTTGTAGTTGGTCAAATAAATCATCAATTCTTGAAAGAGGATAACGATTCTTGACAGTCAACTTGTTCAACTCGCGATAATCTATACACATTCTAAAGGATCCATCTTTCTTCTTCACAAACAAAACCGGTGCTCCCTACGGTGATGAACTCGGATGAATAAATCCTTTCTCCAACAGCTCTTGCAATTGTACCGACAACTCTTTCAGTGCAACAGGTGCAGCCCCCGGTACTAGATCAATTCGAAATTCTACTTGCCTCGGCGGTGGTAGTCCTGGCAGCTCCTTAGGAAACACCTTAGGAAAATCACGAATTGCAGGCACGTCTTCCATTCGTTTCTCCTTCGATTTCTTCTTCGTAACGTGTGCCAAAAACAAATGGCAACCTTGCTCGACGTACTTA